>JAKUCV010004101.1:52395-101191 GCA_028386065.3 Turnera subulata | reverse complement strand
CTTTCTTCATTCGGTGTCCTCCAAGAGAAATTTGGGTGATTTCTCCAGGACGGATTGTAGGTGTTTCCAAACTGGTTCTGCTTCTGTTGGATGAAGTTGGCCTGCTCAGAATCGCATTCGGTGAAAAGGGGGCAGCTGGACTTGCTGTGTGGTCCTCCATAGCCTTCACAGTCTGAGGCTGTGACTGAAGCTGTCTTGACATGAGCAGTCCCTAACTGTTTTCTGAGTGCTTCAATCTCTGCTTCCAGCTTGGTTACTCTGTCAACTTTGATCAGGCTAGAGGACTTGACTCCCCTGACTTGAGTTTTTCTTTTGAACAGAGCTTCAAGGATGGCGACCCCATCATTATAGTCCTTGTCCAGGAATGCACCGTTGGCCATTTTGTCCAAGGTGTTCTGGTCTTCATCGCTCAGGCCGCAATAAAATTGTTCAAGCTGTACGGCCTCATCAATTCTGTGATTTGGGCATCTTCTGAGTAGTCCCTTGAATCGTTCCCAAGCATCTCGAATCGACTCGTCATACCGTTGGGAAAAACCCATGAGCTGCTGCCTCAAACTCGCAGCTTTGCTTGACGGATGGTACTCTTTTAAGAAAGCTCTGACCAAGTTGTCCCAATCTATGAAATGGCCTGCTTCGTGGTTGTTGAGCCATTCGGATGCTGTGTCTCTGAGTGAGAATGGAAATACTCTCATGTACAGCTGCTCTTTAGTCATTCCGGCTATGTTCACAGTGCTACACACTCGCAGAAAATTCTGCAAATGTGAGTTCGGATCTTCCGATGGTAAGCCTCCGAATGTGCGTCTCTCCAACATGCTAAGCAGGTTTGTTCTGATTTTGTAGGGGGCGTTGACATCTGGAATTGCTATGCTGTTATGGATGATTGTGGTTGGTGGTTGTAGGAGCTGGGACATGGGGATGTAAGGTCGTGCAGGCTGAGCCTGTTCAACCTCGGGGTGTGCTCCTTCATTGAGTCTGTTCGCCATTGTTTGTTGTTTCTGCTTGCTTTTCTTGCGAAACTCACGGGCTGTCTTTTCAATCTCCTGGTGGAAGGTTAGAGATGGCTTCTTCCTCCTGGTTTGGGGCATGCACCACCTGAAAGCTTTAACTTGGAAAGAGAAAAGGATTAAGTAACAAAAAGTCTAATAAGTCAGAAATAAAAAGTAAAGAGACAAGCGCCAGTCCCCGTCAACGGCGCCAAAAACTTGATGCGGTCGTGGTTTCCTGCAAGTGCACAGGGTTGTTGTAGTTCGTATCAAGGTCGTATCCACAGGGACTGGGTTGAATCTGTTTTCCTTAAATTTCGAACAACTAGACTAGAAAACAATTTAACTGCGATGGATTTTGGTCAATAATAATTAAGAAGCAAAATATGCAGTAAACTAAATGCAACAATAATTTAAATGAGGAAAAGGTCAAGAACGGTGAATTCCTAGGCATCCGGGATCCACATGTCCCGAATTATGCTTATAAACTGCTCTACAGCCTCATTCACAGACTGACACTGTGATGAGGCTATGGCTAATGAGATGTCTTGACGGGGCTCCCAACCTAAGGTACTATCAACGGCTTTCGATCTTATTAATAGTTCCCTAGGCGTCCATCTATCCCCTGTCACTAGAGCAGACGTCCACTTAGAGATGAAGTTCAATGTTGGTGCGGATTCCCACAGTCTCTCCTTACCTTCTTTCGAATTCTTAAGGAGTGAAGGTTGACTATTGTAGGTCTAGCACTCCTGGCTTCTCCTTTCGGTCCTTCACCAGATTGCTACTAAAATGAAAGTATGCTACCCAATAATCAATCAAGAATCAAACTAGGAGTTGTGTTATCTCTTGACTACACTGTCACAGCGTGAGGCTGTAGAGGACACAGCCTGAAGCTGTCGACAGCAAATTAGTCAGTTATAATGGTAGGATCTTGCAGGGGCTCTCAACCTATACTGCGCCCATTTGCTTTCGCTCACAGGCGCCTCCCAAGGTTCTCATCTTCCTGGTGCTCTCGCATAGGTCAAACTCAAGGGGGATGAAGATTTGGTGTTGAGGCTAATTCTCAATTAGTCTCTAACTCTGTCACGAGCTAAGAACTAAGGTTTGGTTGTTGTTTTTCCAGTGAGCTATGGTTTCTCCCTTCGGTACTTCTCCTAGCCACCTGAGTTCATGCATGGGTTTGATCAGAACCTAAACATGGATAAAGGGCTCAACAACTAAAGCAAGGATGAAGGGATTAAAACGTGAGCAATTCATTAAATACAAATCGGGTACATGCTTCCCCCTTCAACCTAAGAAGGGGTTGTTTAGTTCATAACAGCAAATACAAAAACAATGGAGGTATGATATGTCATGGTGTTTTCGAGTGAACTGAGAGTGAGGGGCAACACGATTTCTGCCCAAAAAGGCTGCAGAATCGCGTTTCCTCTTGGTCCCTTGAATCTCGGGTCTTCTCCTCAACTCCCGTCGATGCCTGTTGCTTTCCTCTTTTCCCTTTTTGTAGGGTGCACCTCCTCTGGTCTTCTCCTTTCCTCAATTGCTGGAAAACTCCCTTTTGTCTGGGCAAGTTGTCCTGATTATTCTCCAACGTGCGCGTGTGTGTGTCAGGACAGGGGGCGTGATGGGCAGCAATTGGTGGGTGGTGAGTTCCAAGACACCCTTTTTGTTTGGGCAAGTTGAAGGATTTTCAGCGGGTGTTGTCAGAGCAAGCGGGATGGGCAGCAATTGGTGGGTGGTGAGTTCCAAGGCACCCTTTTTGCAGAAGATAATCATTTTCAGAGAGATTCCCTCTGGGTGTCATGTGCCCATTGCTCCATTTCCTTCAAAGTGCTCTGGGAATGTCAGGAGAATGATTGTTTAAGTTAGTGGAGCAAGTGGCGCAAGTGGCGGCGTTCTTTATTCTTTTCGCGTTTTCTGGGTTTCTGCAGCGTGTACAGACTCACGCTGTGGCTGAGGCTGTAGCAGTTCTTTCTCAAATTCTTCCTTTAATTGGTTCCTGCTTTGGGTCCTTGATGAACGACAGCCTTAAGAACAGGCTCACAGGCTCTGTCACAGTCTCACGCTGTGACTGAGGTTGTATCTTCATATTCTTCAATGGAATCCTATTGATTTGGCCAAAATGTACCTGAAACCACTAATCATACAGTAAGGGATGAAAATTGGAGGGATATGATAGAATATTGCATATGAGGCATATAATCATGATGAATTGAGAGCAATTTGTGTACAAAATTATGCCTTAAACTATGCATATTTCACATACATCAACGATGCTGTCCACATTAAATGTTGTGATGATGAGTTTGTTAAGTTTGAAATTTTGGAAGTGATAAATGACAAAAAACAGAATTTTAACGTGAGAAAAAAGATTGAGGCATGCATTGAAGAGAAGTCATTAGAGTTCTATGATTTGTTTGATTTCTCAACTGCCAAGAAAAGAAGATGTCATGTGAAGTGGAGGAAAAGGAAAAAAAAGAATTGAGAGGTTTCAAGTCTGTTCACCAAGTCTTTGACAAGAATCCAATTCAAGCTGTTGAAGAGGTGTGTTGAAGTTGAAAATGAAGATGAAGCTGAAGGGCAGCTTGCTCATGGGGGAGTGTTAGAATATGACTAAGCTGCATTGGAAGTGAAGAAAGTGTGCAAGTTGTTGTTTTCTTTATTTGGTTTTACTCTTGTGTCTTTTGTTGTAGTGCTCTATTATTGTCAGGTTAAGTAACACGCTTCATAGGTTAGGGTGAGCATGCTTATTCAGTGTTTTCAAACATGCTAAGTTAGTGGACTGCACTTTTGGTCTATATAAGTGGCCATTGTAATGTGGTTTTAATCAAGTGAAATAAAGTGAATTCAAGCAAAAAAATGTTGGTGTTTCACTTCATTGTTACTCTGAGATGTTCAGAGTGTTTAGAAACAAAAGATTGTGAGAGGTTTGAGTGAAAATCAATAACCAAAAAAACCAACCTACAGAATTTTGGAATTTTCCAGAAAACATCATGTTCAGAGTAAAACATCGATATTCTAGAGTTCTGCCAACTTTCCTGAATTGTAAAACATCGATGTTCTAAAAGGAAAACATGGATGTTCTCATGTGCTGGGTTACACTTGGGAGATTCAAAGCCAACATCTCCATCTCCAAGAAGCTCAGTGATCCTCAGTCAGCGATTCTGTGCTTCGAAGCTTACGGCTTTAGGATTTAGAATTTCAAGATTTAGGGTTTTTAGCTTCTAATTATAAAGATTAAAAGTTTTTATTAAGAAATGAAACTTTAGGATACTCCATCCTAATTCATTTCAAGAATTATTTTTTAATCCTAAAATTTGTGGGATTAAAAAATAATTAACCTGATAAAAAAATAAATTATAAATGAAAGGACTTGACGTAAAGTAAATTTAGAACTTTTTCTATGCAATTATTAATAAATTGAATAGGACTCAAACGTGATTTTTTTAGAATTGGAGGATCTAATTGCGAACCGCTTCAAAGGTTATGGGTTCCGGTAATGGTTATCGTTATCCCCATGTCTCCCTCCAATCCAGAAATTGCCTTTCGCGTACCCCTCTTCATCTTCTTCTACAGGACCTTCAACAACAAATATGGGCGGATGCCTGTTTTCTGTGGGAGTAACTCAAAAACATTTCTTGGCAACGTTGACACCACCATCACTCTCTCCTTCTTCTTATAGACTCCTTAGTGCCACTCCTTCAACAACAACAACAACAACAACAACAACATTGTCACATGGAGGAGAAAGATGCCTGGTAGCCTCATGTGCGCTTTCCAAGGAGTCTGCTGTCTCCGTCTCCAAGAAGCTCAGCGATCCTCTGTCAGCGACTCTGTGCTTCAAAGGTTACGGCTTTACCCATACCCAGATCGCCAAAATGACGGAGAAGGCGCCATGGACCCTCAATTGCAGGGTCGAATACACTCTCAAGCCGAAACTAAACTTCTTGATCAAAATCGGGTTTGTGGGTCAGCTTCTTCCGGAACTTATCTCCAAGGATCCTTTCATTCTACGGAATTCCTTGGAATCTCACATGGTGAGGCATCGGCTCTTGAGGCCATATTTCGACAGTGATGAGGCATTTGTCAGGTATGCCCTTAGTTACACGTGGATATTGTCCCGAAGCTTCAGGAAAGCTCTGAAGGCGAATCTTGATTTGTTGGCTCAAGAGGGCATCCCTCCCAATTCTGTTCGGCTCTTTCTTTCTGCCGTTCCAAAACTCATAACTGTATCTCCTGCGAAGTTCGCTTTCCTTTTACGCACTCTTAAGGGTTTGGGATTCGATCCTCTGTCTTCTAAGTTTGCATATGTTGTAAACTCCTTTCCCAGCGTGGGTGAGTCCACTTGGAACGAGAGGGCTGAGTTGTTGAAGACTACTTTTGGTTGGAGCCAAGAAGATTTTTTGACAGTCGTCAGGCGATGCCCCAACTTCTTGTCCCTCTCAGAGCAGAACGTCACGAATAAGATTGAGTTCTTCAAGACTACTTTGGGTTGGAGCCAAGAAGATTTATCAATAGCCTTTAGGCGATACCCCAACTTCATCTCCCTCTCAGAGGGGAAGCTCAGGAATAAGCTCAATTTCTACATGAACACAATCAAGTTAGAGCCTCAAGATTTTATCACTTATCCCGTGCTCCTTAACTATTCTCTGGACACCAGGATTCGTCCTAGGTGGAATGTTCTGCAGGTTTTGAAGTCCAATGATCTGGTTAAAAAGGGTATTAATGTAAAAGTGATGCTAGTAATCAGTAATAAGTCATTCTTGCAGAAATATGTTGCCAGACATGCTGACAAAATCCCAGAATTGTTGGGAATGTATCCAGGTGCTGACATGATTTGATTCAATAGAGTAAGTTTACTTCTTCTGCTGGACTCCATATATTTGAGTTGCCCTGATAAGGTGTTACTCTTTTCTCCAACTAACAGTAGTTTATTATCCTATTATCTGGTTTGTCTCTACACCAACTAATAATTGTTCGGAGATATTTTATCAGCTGATTTTCTTTTCACTTTTGATAATGCCAAAGTATATTAGATAGGATCAGAAGGTTTCTGAGTAAAATGAGCTTGCCTGTGGCCACTGGTTATTCTCTCTTTTTTTGGCATGGTCACTGGAGTGAAAGTGAAATAGGACAGGAATAATTTCCGGGGCACTTTTGTGTTCTTTCACATCTGGGCTAGAGATGCAAAGTATATCAGATTGAAACAGAAGGTTTTTGTGAGTAATATGGGCTGTGGGCAGTGCTTATTTTCAGGTTTCTAGGCATGATGACTGGTGTGAAACAGGTCAGGATCAATTTGTATTTTGATACTAGTCGAGGAAGGTGGGACTCGAACCCAAGACCTCACCCCTCTTGTGCTTTTGACACAAGAACAGTTTCTTGAGTATTTTTATGGTCTTTCACATATTGGCTAGAGAGGATAGCATTCTTTCATGTCTCCAACATAATTTGTGTGTCTCATGTAATGTTAAGTTCAATCAAATACTCACTTGTACCAAAGTATATACGTGACTGTATTCTTAAACTTGCAAAGGATTCTCTATGGAGTTCTAACAAGAGAAAGGTTGAAATTCCATTGAGTTAATTGGATTGATATTACAAAGCTGAGCGCCGTTAGTGATTTTCTTTTTATAGTAAGTATGCTAGAGGAAAATATTTCTTGTTAAATTAGGAAATTGTATTCGTCGCTTGTGAGCTTCTGCATCTCCATTGTGGAAAGTGTAGCTAAAACCATAGTGGAGTTAAGGAACCCGTTTGATTGGGTTGCCTTTTGCGTATGTTTGTTGGGGGATTGGGGGTAAGGGTGAGCCTTTTGAGAGGAGCTAATTGTCATGCAACATTGTTGAGGATCAGCAAGAATAAGCATATACCCAACCATAAAGTTTTGATTACCAACCGATTTTTCTAGCAGCAAGTAGCCTTACTGGAGCCTGGAGATGCTATGGCTTTTCTGTGCCTGCAAATGGTAATGCCTAGCTTTGAAGGCAATCTTGCTTCAAGCATTCCCAATATTAAAATTCCAATGTTTCCCCACTGGTAGAGTTGTTGATTTTTTATGAATTTTCTTTCATTTCTGTAGAATCAGCTGACATAAATTGTAGACCAATTGCTTATAAGATTTTAATTTTTTTAAAAAAGTTGTACAGAATTCTTGGACAGGTCTTATCAAAAGTAGTTGATAAGATACCTGGTAGACTCTTGTGAGCTTTCATTAGAATCTGCTGTTTCCATCTCCAAGAAACTCAAGCTCCTCCGGACAGGCCTCTGGGATCCTCAACCAGCAATTGAATACCTGAAAGCTTACGGCTTTACCGATACCACTGATTGCCAAGTCAATCCAGAAGGCCTCTTGGATCCTGAAGTGCAGTGTCGAGAAGGTTCTCATGCCCAAATTTGACTTATTCGTTGTAATCAGCTTTGAGGGTCGGCTTCTGCTGGTACTTATCATGAGGGATCCCCTGATTCTAAGGATGTCGTTGGATCTTCTCGTGGATTGTCATCACCTCGTAAGGACATTCTGCGATGTTAATGAGAAATTTGTCAAGTGTGTTCTCCGTTACACGTGGCTCATGTACACTGGTTATCTGAAACGGGTAAGAGTGAATCTTGAGTTCTTGGCTAAAGAGGGTGCCCCTCTCAAGAACGTCAAAATGTTTCTTTCCTCTAACCAAAAACCATAGCTCAATCCCATAGGAGGTTCATTGCTCGAGTGAGCAATGTTAAGGGCATGGGGATTGATCCTGTCTTGTATGTTTTGCCTATGCTCTTGGGCGGTGTAGGGCGTTGGTAAGTCTCTTTGGAACAAGAAGATTGAGTTGTTGAAGAGTTTCGTTTGGAGTGTAGGAGAGATTTTGACTGCCTCTAGGCCATACCCAATTTTCATGTTGTCCTCGGTGGAAAAACTCAGGGGTGCTATCTGTTTCTGCATGAATACAATGAGTTTAGAGGCGTCAAGACTTTATTCACACATTCCTTGTTCCTTACGCATTCAAGGGACAAGAGGATTCTTCCTAGGTGGAATGATCTGCAGGTTTTGAAGTCCAACACTCTGGTTAAAACAGATATTTATGTTGTAACAGGGGTACTGCTACGAATCAGTGCAAAGTCATTCTTGCAGAAATATGTTACCAATTATGCCGACAAAATTCCAGATTGTATCCAGGTGCTGACAAGGAAGTATGATGGACGATTGATTGAATAGAGTAAGCTTACTTCTTCTAGACTCTATAAATTTGAATTGCTTTAGTATGTTATTACTCTTGTCTCCAACTAACAGCAGTTTATTTTTCTCTATTGTCTGTCCTTTTGGTTCTACCGCTCGATCATTGTTTGAGACATATCTTATCAGCTGGTTTTCCTTTAACCTTTGTATAATGCCAAGGTTGTGTCATGTTATGTTAAGTTCAATCAAAATTGTAACACTCCTCGCTTGGACTATGCCAATTCCTTAACCAATTTAGCACTGAAACATGTAAATGAAAACAGTATTGTTTGTATGCTCTAATATATTTTCAGAACTCTTGAACTTCTACTTGAAGATATAAATAAGTTATATAAACAATTATTATAAGTTACTGAAATTAACTGTATCCGTCTAAGATAAAAATAAGTTATGCAAATCATACCATGAAGCTAATTGTGTGTTTGTTCTTAACTACAACAAAATAATGGTGATTCTTATTTAAATTTGTAATGGCACAATGTGCATAAAGGGCCACACATTTGGAAGTTTGTAGGGTGATTATAAAGTTTAAAACTTCTTAAGCCAAGAGCATGTTATATGAAAAAATCTCTTATATTGTCTAGTTTAGAAATAAAGATTAAATGATGAACCACTCTGATGAATAATAATAATAAAAAAAGAGATGGACCCTCACCAAATCAGCAATATACTCAATTCTAATACTTTTTGAGTAGTGATTACAATTTACAAATTTGGTTGTATCTACTCCCAGCCCAGCGCATGAAGTGTGCAATCCATAGCCAATGAGAAAAAAGCATGTATGTAATCTTTCCTTGTTGCATAAAGATGTGCTCTTTTCAGCAGGTTTGCAATAAGCGATTTTTGTCATAACATCTGGCAATGAATCTTTTACATAGCCTCTGATCCATTTTTTTCTTTTTTTCAAAAAGACGACAACTTTTAATGATATTAAATGAGATTACAAAGGAATAACAGACAGAGAGAGAAAAGAATGGAAAACCTTTACTGCATTCTCCTCCCCATCAAGAAGCTCTCCTTTGTACACAGAGCCAAACGCCCCTCTGGCTATTAAGTTACTTTGACAAAACAAAATCCATCTGTGGTCCGTGCAAGTTCTTGGTAAGAAATTCCTCTTTATACTGGTAGAACTATAGCACCTGCCACATTGTTTTCTGCAACACTCCTTTTGCAGCATCTTAACCAGAGAAATATAAAAGGCATTGATTGTCCATATGATTTTTTTCAAATTACTACTTTTGCACACAGGAAATTGTGGTAGGAATGTAAAGTGTGAAGCATTAGCATGAGCTCTTATCTGTCCCCGCAAGATGAAGGTGTGGGTACAACCTGAATCTTGTTTTGCAGAAATTTGAAATAATGCTTACTCCAAGGTTTAGTGAAGATGTTGGCGATTTGATCTGCACTCATCAGAACTGAACCCGCGAACTTCTTGCGCTACCTGCTCGCGGACGAAATGGTAACCAATTTCGATGTGTTTAGTCCATGCACAGAGCACCGGATTAGCTGCTCAGTAAGAGGCACTGATATTATTACACCATTGGAGAGGACGAGACTAGTGTATGGAGCACACTTAATAGAGACGATACATAGAGGAGTTCGGCAGAAGCATCTGCCAAGGACTTGTACTCCGACTCTGTTGAAGACCTAGACATTGTCTTCTGCTTCTGTGCACGCCAACAAATGAGGTTGGCACCTAGATAAATGGCCATACCACTTAAATGTAGTGACTCAGTTGCAGAAAGAATGATCCCATACCCAAGTGTTCCTTTGTTATACTGAAGAGACGCTTCACAATATTCTAGTGTGTCCGAGTGGGAGAATGCTGACACAACTTGTTAACAATTAATGCTATGTCTGGATGAGTCATAGTTAAGTTTAAAAAACCACCGAATATATGTTGTGATACTTTGTACTATCATCATAATGCGGGGCATCATCATTGTGGAACACAGTTTCATGACAGGTCAATCATATTTTTGATCCCTGTATTTGTTGCTTTGAACATTTTTCATCTTTGTGTTGTAAAAAGGAAAATTTTCATCCTCGTGTTTATTTTTGGGAACAATTTTCATTGTCCGCCGATTTTTCCACCCGAAAATGATGACTGTGTCACTATTTTTTTGACACATCAGCAAAGTGGGTCCCACAATGGCCGGGAGCTCCAAGCTATATGAAACCGCTCATGGTGAGTAGAAGGATCCACTCTAGGTGGCAATCAGAACTCAAACCCCTTTTGCAATTTCATAAAGCAATGGAGACCGTAGCATTAGGATAGAAGAAGAAGAAGAGAGTAATATGACTATTGTCCTGAAGAATTTCAAAGAAGAGAGAGAGAGATCTAGCAAGACATGATGTTTAAAACACACAGGATTTTATTGATAGGAGTTCTGATGCCCTCCAATGTTTACAAGGCTCCCTTTTATAGACAGGAGCATTTAGAAAAAAACGAAAAAGGATGATGGATGATGATGACTCATCATTCCATTTACAACACATTTTAATAATTCAACATAAAAGACAAACAAAAATAGGTGATGACTCATCCTCCCACTTATTACAGTACATTCATTACATTTTAATAATACAGCACACTTTAATACTTTATTTCCTGATTGGCTCCTCCGAATTGCAATCAAGAGACATGTCCGTCATGTCGCAATCATGGTCACTGTCTGAGTCAGGGTCTCGGGATGACCTGTAAAATGCCGAGTCCAAGTTTGTGATTGGATCCTCATCGGTTTGTGTGGACCTCGAAACAGTAGATGGAGTTGGTGAGACAGAAGGATGATGACAAAGTCATTGTGCCCAATTTCGAAGTTCAATCGGAACTGCTGGAGGAATATCAACTGTGTGGCCTGCAGCAGGTCTAGCAGGGGTGGAAACCAAAGAGGTTGAGGTTATATTGGCGTTCCCGGGGATTGTGAATCCATTGAGACTACAGAGAAAGCTTCTAGCCTCACTAGCTAGGCGGGGTACATCAGCAATTGTTCCTTCAATGGTTTTCCATATGTGAACAACTGGTCGAGGGGCAATGGAGGAGTTATGCTGAACATATGGTCGATGAACTACCACATAAGCAGCAATAGTCTCCCTTTGTGCAGATGGGTGAGTGGCTTGAATTCGAGCAAGCTCTCTTCTCCACCAGGAGAGAGGAGCAAAAATTTGGAGAAAGTACCAACACTTTGAAGTGTGGACATTTCTATTCAGGAGGTGTCGTAATACCGGATGTACAGGAATATGGATGAGGGTATAATACAGAGTGGTAAGACACCAGAGGTAATAATATAAAGATATAGGCCATGGTGTAGTGCCTAGACTTGGGATGTCATGATAGGGAGTATCAATCAAGTAACGGGAAAGACCTAGGACAGGAGATATGTCACCAAGTGCTTCATGAACTAGAGTTTTGAAGTGAAAGAGATGATTCCTAACATAAGTCTGGATACTATGTATGGTATTAGGTCTTCGAAGGATGGGTGGTATGACAGGTTCAGTGGCTGAGAGATTCATGATCTCCTAAACCTCATTTTCAGGAGGAAATGTGTTTCGAACAAGGGTGGCCATGTAAATAAAAGGAATGACTTGGGGAGTCTGGGAAGTTTGGATGATGGAGATGGTCTTTGTCCTGGAGAGTAGATCTGCAAGAACATTGTTTTGGCCTTTTATATGCTCCACATGGAAGTCATATTTTGCAAACCAGTCCTTCCAGCGCAATAATTGTTTCTCTAGGAGGGACTTGTTCTTGAAATCTAAAATTTTTGGGAAGGAGGAGTTATCCATCTGTATTTTGAAGTGATTTCCAATCAAATGGAATTCAAACTTCTTGATCCCATTTTTGACTGCCAAAATCTCCTTGTAAATGGTGTGGTATTACTTTTCAGAGTCTTTCAACTATCCACTAGCATGCCCACAAAGATGTTTCACGTTGTCAATTTCTTCGAGGAGAACAGCACCTCAATAATGGTCACTAGCATCGGTTTGAAGGATGCGTAGGCCCACAGAAGGAATCTTCAAAGGTGGAGGATTCTGGGCTATTCGTTTCAACTTTCGGACAGCTGTTGTTTGTTCTTGACTCCATGGTGGAGGTGTCTTTTTCAGCATTTTTGATAGTGCTGAAGTGTGGGTGGAGACTTTTGGGATGAAGTTGCGAAGATAATTGATAATGCCAAGGAACTGTTGGACTTCTTTAGGGGGCAGGTGTTCATCTGGAAAGGTGAGCAATTCCTGTGCAATATGAGGTCCTGGACTGTAGTGGCCTGATGAGATTTTCATGCCAAGAAAATCTACTTGAGGCTGGCCAATAAAGCTCTTCTTTTCCGACAGCATGATGCCATATTTTTTAACAATAGCTTGAAAGTCTTCTAATAGTGCTCGGTGGGATTCCTCATCTTTTGAAAAGAGAAGGATATCATCGATATACACCAAAGTACTATGGAGAATTGGTGCAAAGATTCTTGTCATTGCTTTCTGAAAAAGAGATGGGGCTACTTTCAAACCGAATGGCATGACTGTCCATTGATACTGGGCATCTGGAATACAGAAGGCTGTTTTTGGACGATCTTCTAGATAGATACCAAGCTGCCAAAAACTTGCTTTGAGATCAAACTTGGAGAAGATGAAGGCTTCTTTAAGATGGACAAATAAATTTTCAATCTTCGGAAATGGGAAACTTATCATCTCGTAGGAAATGATTGAGTGGCTTATAGTCAATAACAAGCCTCTTCTTCCCACGTAACTTTTCTATGCGCTTTTCCACGTAGAATGCTTGGCATGCCCATTCAGATTTTGTAGGTTCAATCAATTTTAACGAAAGCAGCTGATTGCATTCTTCCCTTGCAAGTGTCAAATCAGAAGGAGTCATACCAGGATGACTGGCCTTTGTTGGATTAACGTCTTCATTCTTCTTGAATGGCAAGGAGATGAAAAACTCCTTATTTTTCCATAAAGGAAAAAGATGATTGAAATCTGCATGAGAGTCTTCACATGTTTGAGAAGTAAATCACGAATCGCTTCAAAAGATGCCGGTACTTGGGCCAAAGAATAGATCTTGACAATGTCTGTGTAAGGCTTAAAAAACCTTTTATACTTGAGTCCATTTGGCAAAATCTGAAGAGACTTGGCCTTTTGATAAATATCAAAACCAACCACTATATCACGATCTGGAAGATGTGAACCAAGAATTTTTACCCAGACAACACATCCAGGAAAGAACTGGATTCCGATGTTTCGCTTTGTGATCAGATGGGTTGTAAAGACCTTTCCATTTGTAGCCCGAAAATGTTGCTCATGCTTAACCCAATAATGAGCTGGTAGATTTTTTGGATTCATGATACTCTTTTGGGCTCCTATATCCATAAAACTAATAGCTGAGATGGGCTTCTCATACTTATCTGGTAGGATGGACAAATTGACATGTGGACTGTTCAGAGTGGGCTGAGAGGGTTGAGCCATAAAGATTGGAATATCTTTGTCAGATGATGAGGAATCAGAGCCTGAAACTTCATCATCTGTGACAGTAAGTGCAAAGATGGTTTCATGATTCATTTCTTCCTGCTCAGAGTAAAGAGATTCAATATCCCCGTCAGAATCATTGAGATCAATCTGCTGAATCATTTTTGCCGATTTAGCTAGCTTGACCGGACAGTTTTTGCAAAGTGACCTTTCTTTCCATAGATGTAACAACGATCAGTATTTTTCCCTTTTCGAGACTTCTTCTTGAAAAAACCTATGACGACCTTTGGTTTTTCGAAAAGGTTTCCATTTTCTGAACTTTCCTTTGAACTGCCTTTTGGGAAATCGATGTGATTGTTTCTTGCAGGAGCAATGTGTATCTTTGCGTTTAATCTTCAGGCTAGGATTTTTGCAAGGTACCTTCATGGTTAGGAATTTAGAAAAGTTTTCCTGATTTTCACAGAGTGTTTCCATGGACTCGACCACCAATTGATGAAGTACTCCAATCGTTGTTTGGGCAACATCAATTCTTTGTGTTGTGATTGCTCTGCGAACCGAAGGTTGAAGCTCCTCTGGTAATGAAGTAAGATACGTCTGATTCAACGTATTCACGGACTTATCATCCGTGACCAATCTCCAATAGTACTTCAGCATTCATTGGTAATGGAAATCAAGATCTTTCTTCTTCATGGAACAACACCTCATCTGATAGAATTCAGATTCTTGGCGATTCTTGAGTTTTGTTGCGTCTCCAAAGAATGAGTAGTAGAAGTATGAAATGACTTCATCAGTATTCTTGGCAGTGTGAAAATTTGCCTTCGACGAATCTTGCTTCTTATTGAACCATTCCCATAGTGTACCAATGAATCGAGAAGTGAATTCCTTTAGGATAAGATAGAGAGACTATCATGTGACTGTTCGTTGGTTTTCAATCCATGCCCGAAATTCAGTAAATCGGGATTGCCATTTTGATGGTGGAATGTCGTCAATAGTAAACCAAGGTCCCGCCACTGGCTTAGGAGGTGGATCAAATGGATCAGCCATTGGAGTATCTGTAGAAGTCTGAGTATGGCCTTGAGTAGACTGAGCCGTTTCTTGAGCTTGGCCATATCCCGGAGGATCATCTGGGACCTCCTCAACATGAGGTTGAGTGGATGATGTAGCTGCTGTGGCCATACAGAGTTGAGTAATATCAATCTGTTCTTCTTTAGAGGACCAAACTTCATAAACTTCTTCTGAGTCTTCAGAAGATTGAGATTCCTGTTCTGGTATGGCTGATGTTGTTGCAGGAATAGCATACTGTGACATATGCCTTTTTCCTGCTTGTTTGGAAGAAATGGTTTCTGAATTGTGTTCCTCAGAACTTTTCGAGGAGGAATGAATCCTCGATGAGGTTTTAACCCCGAAAGTTGTAGTGTGAGATGGAGGAACTGTTCCAAAAACTAGTGGAGGAAAAAGAGGTACGTGGGGTTGTTGGGGTTGTAATGGATCAAAGAAGGGAAATTGGGAAGGTGTCGGTTGAGATTGATATTGTGGAGGCATAAACAAAGGTGAAGGTGAGGATTGGATAGGTGATGACTGTTTTCTTTTTTGCCGTTCATTCTCCCATTGTTGAGCTCGCTCAACTTCTCTTTGGCGAATCTTAACAAAATCATCCAGATCTTCATGGAGTCGTTTCAATTCAGCATCCTTACGACTTCGTTCTGGATCATGAATCAATCTTCTAGTGCGATTGATTTCTTTGAGTTCTGCTTCAAGAGTTAAAATCTTTGAATTGAGCCTTTTTTCTGTAGCCAGCAGATCAGCTACAATGGCATCAACTTTCTGCTCTATGCGAGATGTGATCTAAACTACTTGAGAGAGTTTCTCAGAAATTTCTTTAGACTAATGATGATGTGCCTTAGAGGCTTGAGATTGCCAGTTAAGAACCTGTTCGACTTGAGAAAGGAAAGGTCGATGTCCATCAGGTTTGACTGTCTGTGGGGGGGGTCACAAAAGGTCTTGCTGATATTTTGGTGGATGGATCTGTGGATGGAATGAGGGGAGGAAATTCTGCTTTAGAAAACATCATACAAGTCTGAAGTGGAAGTGAGGGTTCCTTTTATGGTTTTGCCTCAAGTGTACAAGAAGAATAACCTTCTCGGGCCAATAAGTCTAATGCTTTCGCATAGACTGGGAGAGGTGGTGGAGGACTGAGTTGACAGGGACCGATCCAGGGAGCATCAGGATCATCTAGTCTAGGTTGTTTGTGCCTCAGCTGGCGACAAGAGGTAGGATAACTTCTCTTGGGCTTTGGAGTAACTGGGGGAACTGCTTCCAAGTACAAATCAGATAACTCATCACAATTGCAACCTGGTTCACACATGGTTGGGTCTATATCCCAGACAAAGTGGCCATTGACATGAGATGCATAGACGTGTGATCCATCAGGGTGAAAATATGCCACTGGAATTTTCTTTTCTTTAGGAGTAGGAACTGGAACAATCATACAGGAATGATAGAAGGAAGAGGAGGAAGAAGATGACTTAGATTTTCCATAGGTCATCTTCACAGTTCCATCCATCTGCTTCTGGAAGGAAGGCTCAAGAAATTGCACCGCTTGTTCATTCCGTTGTAGCTTTTCGTAATTAGTAAGCCATTCCCGTGGGATTAGCTTTTCCAATTCTTCTCGAGGAAGTTGTCGTGGCGGTTGGACAATAGTAGGGACAAATTCAGTATCAGCATAGATAAACAAGGGGTCTGTCGAAACTCCGGGAAGACTGAGATTGATAGCATGGTCCTGCAGACGATATACTATCTGATGATGCAGGGTTACAGCTATGGAGGAAGAAGTCTGTTCAGAACCATATAATTGAAGCTGAATCTTCAGGGCTTGTGGTAGGTTTTCATCTAGTAAAGACATATTGAAATTCGGGAAGAACGTGAGCACGATACTTCCGGAATTTAAAGTTGTCAATACTGTTCCGATCACAGCATGCTTATAGTTCAAGCATCGAGTATCCAACAATGAGAGCCTCGTTGTAACTGGGAGACCTTGTCTTCCATGATAGGAGAGAACAAGTCTGATTGCTCCAAGATGGAGATGAGAGTATCCCTATTTTATCCATTGAGAGATAAAGAAGGAAGGGATTTCCAAAGTAACATACTGCTCAACAGGGGTTGCCTTCAAGACACAGTGATTCATCTTGGAGGACTGGATGTATTCTTTGACAACAGGACGTCGAGAAGAAATCAAAGTCTTTATAGCTCGAGAGATGGAGCCTTTTTTAGACTGTATAAGGATTAACCAAAGGAAAAGTTGAATCCTCAATCTTGACTTCTTCTAGAACATGGGTAATTTCTACTAAGTGATTTATTTTGTGAGAATGGGTTCGTCTGACTGATTCAGGAAGAGAAATAAGTGAGAATGAGGTAAGTGTTTGTGGTATGGGATTATGGGTCTCTTGGATGTTACTCATAGTTGTTAAAGGTTCTTCTCCTACTCTCCTTAAGGAACAATAGTATTTCTTACTCCCTCTTCAGGAACTCTGGTACTATCCCTGAGTTCAAAAGAGACTACCGGACAAGGTAATGGATATTTGGTACGTGGCGTTGTGCACAAGCTCAGCCTACCCAACCAGGTGGGGATTAGCTAGGTATGAGTTTCCAGCCGATATACCGTATATCCATTTCCGAATATCCAGAGAGCTCCGCTACCACAGTGGCCGGGAGCTCCAAGGCTATATGAAACCGCTCATGGTGAGTAGAAGGATCCCTGTGGTGACGTTTTTCATCCTTGTGTTTATTTTTCGGGACTTTTTTTATTTTCCCCCGATTTTTCGAAAAGAAAATGCTGACGTGTCACTTCTTTAATTGACACATCAGCTATGTGGCCCCACATTAAACAAAAACGCCCAACCCGAATCACACCACCCGACCCGTTTTTGCCCACGGGTTTTACTCGTTTCCTAGTTAGCCAATTACTGAAACAACCCCAAAAATAATCCCAATGTGTTTGCTCGTCACTCACCCAGTCCGAGTCCTTGCAGCGGCGGCGGTTGGATGTGCAGGTGACGGCAGCGGTGGCAGATGGATGTGCAGGTGATGGCAGAGGTGGCAGTTGGATGTGCAGGTGACGGCAGCGTCTGGATGTACAGGACACCATCGACGATGATGCCTTGGTCGCGATCTCGATCCGCTGCGGCAACCTCGCCCGCCTCAAGCTCCCGCGGCTGCCGCACGGTGACCGACCATAGCGTGGATGCCTTCGCCCGCAACTGCTCGAGCCTCACCAAGCTCTCACTCGCCTCCTATGCTTACGACGCTGAGGGCCTCAACGCGATTCTGAGCCACTGCACCAGCCTCTAGGAGCTGACGGTTAAGCAGCTCAGGGGACTCCCCGCCACCTCCCTCCCCTCTTCGACCCTCTCAAGTCTTCTTCTTCCTCCTCCTCCTCCTCCTCTTTCGCCCCTCCTCTGATCCAAATCTCGCACCTCCGCCTCCACAAGCTCCACTCCTCCACCCCCCGCCGATCCCCTGTCCTTGCCGTCTCCAAGGCCGTCAAGGAAGAAGAAGAAGTGTGGGGGATGGGTGTGGCCAACACGGTGACGTCTTGGCTGGTTAAGGGAGTGTGTTGTTTTTTTTGTTATTTTTTTTTCTAGGATTGGGTAATTTTTGGGGTGTTTTAGTAATTAACAAATTGAGAAACAGAAAAAAAATAGGCGAAAACGGGTCGGGCGGGTGCTAATAGGTAGGGCATTTCGGGTTCTAAGTGGGCCCCATTTTGTTGATGTGTCAAAAAAAAGTGACACGTCAGCATTTTCTTTTCAAAAAATCGACAGATAATGAAAATTGTTCCCAAAAATAAACACGAGGATGAAAAATGTCCTTTTTGCAACACAACGATGAAAAATGTTCAAAGCAATAAACACAAGGATGAAAAATATGATTGACCCGTTAATGGTGGGACCCACTTTGCTGATGTGTAAAAAAAATAGTGACATGTCAGAATTTTCGGGTGGAAAAATCGGCGGATAGTGAAAATTGTTCCCAAAAATAAACACGAGGATGAAAAATGTCCTTTTTGCAACACAAGGATGAAAAATGTTCCAAGCGACAAACACAGGGATCAAAAATATGATTGACCCGTTTCATGACATATAGGAGTGGAGATTGGATTGGCATCTTGCATGCCAGCTTTGTAAGGAGAGTGCGAGCATACTTTTGTTGAGTAAGAAGAGTCCGCATGGAAGATGTCCTTGGTTTTTTTATAAGGCTTGAAACAAGCACCTAAACAATGGCATGAGAAATTTGACCAAGCTATGCTCAATTATAGATTTATCTTTGTTAAGGTAGATAAATGTGTATTACAAAAGTTTCAAATGAGAACTGTATGATCGTTTGTTTGCATGTGGATGATATATTGATTTTTAGCAACAGTCTTGATGTCACGATACTAAGATGTTTCTTACTTCTCAATTTGATATGAAAGATATAGGTGAAGCAAATGTGATTTTGGGAGTTAAGATCATAAGGGAAGGTGGTAGTATCATACTATCACAAGAGTATTATGTTGAGAAAATTCTTAAGAAGTTTGGACATTTTGATGTCGCACCTGTGAGTACCCCCTTATGATGCTAACTCTCAATTAAAGAAAAACAAAAGAGACCAGTATCTCAAACTGAGTATGCACAAATTATTGGGTGTTTGTTGTATTTGATGAACTTCTGATGCCCTGACATGGCTTATGTTGTGGGCAGGCTGAGTTGGTATACACACAATCCCAACAATGAGCACTGGGCTGCTATAAGTAGACTGATGAGATATTTGAGGGGTACCATAAGTTATGGTATTCAATATAGTGGACTACCCGCTGTACTAGAAGGGTACAAACTAGATTTCAGATTCAGATGAGATAAAGTCTACTAGTAGATATGTATTCACCCTTGGAGATGGTGCAATTGCTTGGAAGTTAGCTAAACAAACTATAATTGTGCGATACAACTATGGATTCAGAGTTTATTGCTTAGGTGTTAGCTAGCACCGAGGCAAAATGGCTAAGAAAATTCATAGCGAGTATTCCGTTAGGTATAAGACCTACACCGTGTCTATGCATTGTGATTGCAAAGCAGCAATAAACAATGCAAGAAAGACAAGTTTTAATGGGAGAAATAGAGATATTCAGTTAAGGCACAACGTGGTAAAAAAAACATTTAAGAGATGGAATGATTTCCATTGATTATGTGAAGTCAGAAGTGAATTTGGCCGATCCTCTAGCGAAATCCCTAGGACGAAAAATGATTGTGGAAACATCGAGGGGAATGGGACTTGTAAACCTGTTTGAAACTAACTAATGATGGTAATCCAACCTGCGTGATCGGAGATCTTGTGAAACAGGTTCATATTGGTATTAACAAGTCATTGGTTAAGTTCTGCTAGTACTTGAACTTTGTCCCTTCATATGGTGTGAGGAAAAAGTACTAGGCTGCATTTGATCGATAGGCTGAGTTAAACTCTCAATGATCTTCATATCCCTTATGGGTTTTGTATGACATGCAGTGTACTTTTGATGAGATCACCAATATGAGTGTGGAATGGGGTCGTTCCTATGAGGATGTTTTTTCAAGTACACCTCTAGAGCACTCACGAAATTCCAGGCGCGCGCACGGTCGTAATGCGCAAAACCACGATAACGCCAAGAATTGTAGGGGTGTAATATGATTGGTAAGAACACTAACTTGCCAAGGTGTCTGTTGATTCATAGTAACCAATTGTTACACTGATAGACACGGTTTGTTCAGACTTATCAATCTAGGCTTGGTTCATAGTCTATGGACACCAAGACCGATGTATTATATCCATTAGTCATTAGAATCCAGCAAACAGACTTATTCCTCAAATTTTTATAACTTCTTTTGAAATATATATGGGATTGTTGTAGTATATTTCAAAAAAAACCTAGTCCCACATTGGAGAGGAACATGATCTTGGAATGGCTTATATGGTCACTAATATCATTGGGCTATTGAACAAGTGGAAAAGAGACGAAGTCTCGCGCACATGAGAAATCGGGACCAATGAATTTTTATTTTTAGTCAAAATTTATCCAAAAAAATTACTTTCATTTCCAACGTGTAAAATGCCTAGTCAAAATTGACTGTTGCAGTTGGAGAAATCAAGGGAGTAGTTGTCTTTACCTGATTTTTAGGAAAAATATTTCTTTAGGACAGTGCCTGTACGCCTCTACTCGGTTTTTTTAGTCTTATTTTCACAAATTTCCCAACAGTATTTTGACTTTTAAAATTATAAATAAACTAGGCAACTACCCGTTTTACACACGGGTTTGGGTGCCGAATGATTTATTCCTTGTTGCACACGGGATGTTGGTTAATTTTTGTGAAGTACTATTAAACCAAATCATATAGGCAATATTCTTAGCTAATAAACTTTGTAGGGGACCTAATTTTTGTTTCCTCTTTTCTTTAATAAAAATAATATAAATATTTATTTATTTTTACTTCGGGTATGTGCGTGAATCATTTTAATAGATTAGTGTTCTTAAAAAAAATTGCAAAACAATCCTACAGTATCGGAGTTACATTTTATATGGCTTAATTTACCAAATGGTATAAACTTTACAATTCTGGTTTTGCCATATGTTTCTAATTCACTAGGTTTTTTTTTTTTGTAAAAAAAGATGAAATTCAACATGTTGATATACACAGATTTAACTACTTTGCAAAAATAATTTGTTAAAGAAATTTAAACGATCATAGTGGAGTAATAATAAAATAGGAACAAAGCAACTATACTAAGGGGATTTGAAAGCTTACGTAAAATCCTCCTTGATTGTTCTGTAATTGGCCTCAATTTTTTTTCTTGATTGTGGATGAACAATAATATTGGAATTTGCCCTGAAAATTCAAAAGTTTATGCATGAGTAAACCAATTCTAAAAAACATGGAGCCATCGTTCTCTTCAGTCACAAAAAAGGATTACCTTTGCAATATGCTCACCACCTCAAGATCTTATTTTATAGTACAAATAACGATTGTAATATTAATTACATGTGACTTTTAGTTTTCAAGAAATATGTATATAGCTAATTTTATGTGAGGATGTATGTGGCTTTTTGTTTTCTGCAATTAAGTATTCTCCCATTTATGCCTCTTCGTATTGTTAAGTTGAAGAGATCTTAATATTATTGGCTTCAAACTTGGCAGAACTTAATGCAAAAGGGCTCTTAACGAAAGGTATGCCTTTTGTTTTAAAAAATATTGGCATGCCAATTGTTTTTTATTGTTATGGATGCGGACGTTTCGAACTTTCAGGTTTTAATCCTGCCAACTTTTTTACTTTTTAACTTTCAGGTATAGTGGATCTTGCTTTTGATGCAATACTTATATCTATTATATATATTTAAAGCTGTATCCCTCACCAGATTTTGACACATAGGATTTTTGAGGTCTTGCTTTATTGTCATGTGGAGGCTTCAGGGTATTTCTTTATTGCCATATGGAGGATTGTAGGTGTAGTTTGTTTGGCCATAATAACAAACATAATTATCCCAAAATAATTAAACTTCTACGAGTAATGCTTATATGTTATATCCTCATACCATTTAAGCTAAAAGCTGAAATTCAATATTAAAAAAAACAAAAGCTTATCAATTATATCCTGATAATATTTAAACTCCTATAAGAAAATCCTGATAAGAATTAAACTCTTATCTGAAAAAACTGATAATTTATGTCATTGATTTGAAAACAAAAGTCATCATAATTGTATTGTTATATATATATTATGTGATTTACTCTAAGAATTATATTACCTTTATTGATAAATTTTACAACTAATAAGATAATATTGTAATTCAAAACTAATCTTTAATCATTTTTGTTTTTTTCATCTATCTCTTCAAAAATTTCATCATCTCTCTTTTAAATACAGATACAATCTCTCTGTTTTTTTGTATGTGAAATAATAGTCTCTGTTTGTGATAGAGTTTCACTATCATTCATTCATTTTTTTTACTCCTTCTTTTTTTTTTTTTACACTACACAAGGTCTAGATATAATCTCTATCTGTGTGATACAGTTTCTCTATCTTCTTCTTTGTTTTGTTACTATTTGCCTACGTTCGAATGTTGATATAGTTTTAAAGTTATTTTGTCTCTCACAATTAAGCATCCTATTTGTTTCTTTTTTTCCCAATCTATTTTAATCATTTTTATATATTTTTTTTATGTAGGAAAATGTATATTAAAGCTTTGGAGGATTGACTCCTGACAATGATTTAGGGAAAATTCAAGTTAGAATTTCGAGATTGTGGGAATCCTTGAATACAAAATTATAGAATCTCCTTATTAATCCAGATATGAGTTTAATTGATGCAAAGGTATGCTTAATTTTTCATGTCATTTAATTTGTTAATTTTTCATTTCATAACTTAAATTTTCTTTATATTATTATTTTATATAATATGTTTTGGTGGTCTCTTTTATGTTTTAATATATTTTTTTATCATTTTATATTTTATTAATTTTTTTTCTATTATTTTTTATTTTTTTATTTTAGGACTTTTTTTTTGAGAATCAAATCAAACTTTTCATTAATCAAACTTTTCATTATGAATATGGTTAGGGAAAACTGGAAGTAGGTGAATAAGACCATTTTGCTAAGTTCTTCCTTCAAATCATGAACCATTTTCTGATTTATATTTTATTTTTCGTATTAAATTTTTTTTTATAATAATAAATTTTTCTATTTATTTTTATAATTTATGTTTTAAAAATTACTTATTTTATATTTTATATTTTTTGTTTATTATTAATTAATTCTTATAATATTTTTTATTCTGTGTTTAATATTTTTTGTTTTAGGGGTTAATTATGTAAGCTCAAGCATAGATCAACAAATGATGCACGTATAAATTTACAAAATTAATTATTATTTATATTATTATTGAGTATTTTATTTTATTTATTATTCTAATTTATTTTTATTTTCTATTTTAATGTTTTTTCTTCATAATAATATTTGTTAAAAAAATATTTTCAAGATTTTATTTTTAGAAATTATACTCTTATTTCTATATGTTTTGTTTATTATTATTTTAATTTTTTCTTCTGTTTTTTAATATATATTTTTTTGGGGCTCACTGATATATTATTTATATGGTTAATAAATAGTTTATTTTATTTATTTTTCTGATTTATATTCTATTTTCTAATTTAAATTTTTTCTGCATAATAATATTTTTTTATTTTTTTACCCGATTTATATTTGTTTAAAATTATTCTCTTAAGTTTTTTTATTTTTTTGTTTTCATTCATTAATTCTTTTGATGTTTACTTCTGTTATTTAATATTTTTGTTGTTTTTTTGCTCAACGATCCATGTTTAACTTTACAAAATTAATTATTATTTATACTATTATTAAGTAGGTTTTTAAGAATTTATTTTTCTGATCTATATTATATTTTACTATTTTAATTTTTTTTATAATTATATTTTTTATTCATTTTACTGATTTATGTTTTAAAAATTACTCTCTTATATTTGTTTTTTTATTTTTTGGTTAGTATTAATTAATTATTTATATCTTTTATTATTTTTTTGTTTTATGGGCCAATAATGCATGTTTAAGTTTAAAAAATTAATTATTATTTATATTATCATTAAATTTTTTATTTTGTTTATTTTCTGATCTATATTCTAATTTTTATTTTAGTAATTTTTTTCTATTTTCCAGATCTATATGACAAAAATAAAAATGTATAATTTTGAAACAAAGTATGTGCAAATTTTTTTAATATTACATAACAAATGCCTAGAAATAATAGTTAAAATATTTTTTTTAAAAAAATTAATTAATAAGCAAGCTCGTGGAATCCATGGGAAGTGAGCTAGTAGCATTTAAGTATTCTGCCTTCTATGGCATTTACTTGTATACTTGATATTTTTATTATAATATCAAAATATTAATTGTCAAGTTTTGTATGGTGTAAAAATCTGAATTTTAGATGAGCACGTATGTTTTTTTTTTCATTCAAACCAAGTTGGGAGGCATCTCCTCCAATTACATGGTTTGTGTTAAAAGAATGTTTCTTATCCCATATCTTATTTTGATTCTTAATAATTTGAATTTTAGAATTACTTGTTTGGTTGGGTATGGATTAATTGAAGGACTAATTGTTGGCTTTTGGAATATATTTAAATTGATTTTTTATTTATTTTAATCCATTAGAAATAGAATATGAAGAGACCATTTGATTGAAGATAAGTTTAACCGTACACCTTTACTCAAAATTGAGTTTAAAATGTTTAAATTTTTTTATTAAATTCATCAAATAATATATTAATTACATTAATTGGTTAATAACTTAATATAGGTAACTTGCTCAATTGGTTTCACATAGGTTTTTGCCATGTGGTAGATGGAAGTTGTATGAACCTTGCCATGTGTCAACAATTGAGTTCTAGGTCTCTGATTTAATATAATATATAGAAGAAAAGAAAATAATTGTAGAAAAATAAAAAACCTATACATGGAAGAAGATGGAAAAAAATGTTAACAAATCAATTATAATCATATCTATACGGAAAAAAATAAATGAATGAAAGAAAATCCAAATAAAATGATAAAAGGTGGCATAATCTTTACTTTTATTTAACCTTAACATATAAAGATTTTCTAAAATTTTGAGAAAATTTTTATATTATATTAATTATTTAGAAAATGAAATTTACACATAAAAAATAAAAAGGCTTCGGAAAATAAATATAAATCAACATACATTTTAGAAAAGCATATCATTGCTCATAAAGAGGTGAAGAAATTGACTAATATAGAATTATGTACAAAAATGTGTAATTATACACAATTATAAAAGAATTATCGTAATTATTTTTTGTTTATTATAATAAATAAAAACCATTCATATGAAATTTTATAATAAAAATTGAAAGTCACGAATTAGAGTTACAAGTTGTTTATAGAATATTTATCCTTATAGAATAATTTTAAAATATTTCACTACCTTGAATGTTAACCACATATTTGATTTATTTGAAAGAAAAAAAATATACTGGAGTAAAATAATTTATTTTTTAAAAGTTTGATTTGTTTAAAATATTTGTAAATATTTTATAAAATAATTTAAAATTTATGAAGTTAATCTAAATAAATTAGGAAGAAAATAGTTATAAAAGTTATTGTTGAATTCTGATTGGGGTTTTGGTCGTCGTTTTTTTTTGTTTAATTAGTCTTGTGGTTTTGATGTCGGGACGATGGCTCTTTGTTTTTGATCTTATTGTTAAATTCCAATTGTAGTTTTGGTCGTTGTTTTCTTTGTTTGATTGGGTCTATGGTTTTGATGTCGGGACGATGCAGGATTGGGGAAAGTTAAGGAAGATGGGGCAGACGGATGAGGAAGTTAATATGTTAATATGTTGTAAAACATGAGAAAAAACATGAAAGCAATGTGCAGGAAACAACATCGGTGAAAGAAATATGAAAGTGTTTTCTTTTACCCAATTGTTAAGATCTTAGTGCCACCATCTATTTCTTTTGTTGATTTTTGTTTTCATGTTTTCTCTAGAATTTCTTTGTTTTCATATTTTCTTGTGTTTTAATGCTATTTGAAATTTGCTCACCTTTCGATCTGAAGCGAATGGTGGGAGAAGTTAAAATAGATCGTGTGGAGTGGAAGACGAAACCATCATCCGTTGCGGCCGTGGGGATAATCGAAGGATGTGTAAAGAGAGTGGCGGAATTGTCCTCACTGATTGAGGGTTTCGCTACTCGATCACCATCGTTACTAGTCACAGCTTTAACATCACCACCCTGCTCAAATCGAAGAACCATCAGGTTAGGGCTTTCCAAAAACAGATAGGTTAGGGTTAGAAATTGAGAGATAAAGAATTCGGGATGGATTTGAGAGTCGGGTTATCGCGGGTGTTGTTAGTCTCGCATGTCATTCTTCCCTGTCACTGATAGCAACTCCAACTTCACCAGTATGTTTGAAACTAAGGATACACAAGTCATGGAGTGCAGGCTGAGAGATTTTGAGGGATAGGAATTGGGGATTGACAATGGATTTGAAGTTTTTGACTAGGGAGAAAACCCTTAAGTTACGTCTGGTCAGGGCTAGCTTTGGATCCACAATTGGAGGGGATTGGATAATTCTGGGTTAATCATTGGAAGGAGCCTCGATTATTCATTGGACCCGGACGAATGAACGAAACTGGGGAAAAGGGCCTCACTTGGTTGGGCTTCAACAGTTGGAAAAGGGAATGGGTCCGCCCAAAAAGCCATTCGGTTAGATACTAGAAAAGGGCCACATGGCTTAAATGCTTTTGGACAGCCCAGTAATTTTATTCAATAAACAAAAAATATCAAATTTACATGTATATAAACATATATCAAATCTAAAATATACTGTACACTTTTATTTCAAAATGGTTTGGAGTTTTAATATTTTTTTATAGAACAATAAACTGCAATACATTAAATATGCAATTTTCAATTTTTAAAAATCAATCACATAAAAATAAGTTACATACAAATATATATGGAAGAGAATAAAAATGACAATTTAAAAAAGTTTATATCTAACAAAGTTTATATTTCCCTTTAAAAAACAATGGACAAAAATGCTCCAAATAATATGTTATGACTTAAAATTAATTCTATATGGAAAACAAAAATGACAATATTAGAAATTTAATAGGTAATAAACTTAATATCTCTACCACACAGTTTTAAACAGATTAGCATAAAATCTTACACAAAATATATGAGTAAAATCTCCCAGATATACAGTGCATAATTGAGGTGGTCACCGGCAATAACTGTATAATTTGTCAGGATATCTATTAAATAATTATTAACATAATAATTGTTATTATGTATTATATAAAGTTTAATATGATACAGCTATAAAAGTTATTTAAAAATCGGAATAGTACAGGCTCTTAGAAAATCCGTGTGTAACACAACCTAATTCAACCACGGCACAAACCCGTGTGTAACACGGCCTAATTCATCCGCGGCACAAACCCGTGTGTAACACGGGTAGTTGCCCTAGTTCTTTTTCAAAGTAGACATTAAAATATGGCTAAAGACTATGCATGTTCAATATGGTACTGTAAAAAAATATACAGTATATATATGATGGAAGCTCAATACGATATAGTGTCAAAAAAGCCGAAAGAAACAGGGTGTACGGGCCTATAAAACTAACAAAAATTAAAAGTTAAATAAATCCAAAAGAGACATGGATTACCTTCAAGGCTTCAAGGCATAGTAACCCTGAAAGGCAACGCAAGAGGAGCTAAAGGGCTGTGCAAAATTCTCGAACCGTTCCTACCGAGCAGATACCGACCCAAAACTGATGGTATCGACTCGAAATAGGAGGGTCTTCAAAGCCACCCTACCACACTCCTACCGAACCGTGAAAGGGATGTGAAGCTTCGGTATAATGCCTTTCGTATCGTCGGTTATCAGTACAGGCCGATACCGACAAACCCACCCCAATACCCAAACCTTAGCTAAACCGAACAAACTAGTACAACTTATATCTAAGACGAGCGCAATTAAGGTGCAAGCCCAAATTGCCAAAAAACAATTTACAAACCCTAAAGCATAAACGCCGTCACACTCTCCCTCTCATTTTCTGATTTCAGCCACCCACTTCTCTGTCGCAGTCACATACTCCTCCCTTCAATTCTCCAGTTGCAGCCCCGTCTTTGTTGCCGCCGCCTCCGCTACCCTCCACTAGCTCGCACACCATCGTCGCGTCTATCGCCTCTGCACTCCTCTGTCGCCTTAGCACACCATTGTCAGCCCCGTCACACAAGCCCACCATTGCTGTGTCGAAGCTTACAACACAGCGACTCCAAACCCCCAAATCCCTTGATTAAATCCTTGTTGCAGTCAATACCCAATGTCCCAAACCTCTAATTGATTGTTGTCTTGTAGATTGGGGTTTTGTGTTTTTTTATTCTGGGTATTTTAGCTTCATTCTTGGTATTAGAACGTCATTCTGGGTATTGATCGGTATGGCTGCAGATCTTAGACTACCTTCAGGAATTGTGGAGAAGATACTGTCGTTGTTACCCGACAAAACCATTCACCGATTCAGGTTGCTCTCCAAGTCATGCTCTTCGTTGCTGGTCAGTGTAAATTTCCACAAGTTTAGATTAAAATCCACACCGCCGGAGATCAACGTACCAAAACTCTATGTCCTCCAGATCAAGAGAACGATGGTTTTGTAATATCAGATTACACTGACGGTGCAAAAACACCAACCAAGGTATGTTATCCGACACCACCTCATGAGTTATCTCCTGCAAGGAGTTATCCTTCTCGGATCGGATCTTGTAATGGATTAGTTTGTTTGGTTTTTAAGAGGGAGAGGGAGATAGTTGTCTGGAATCCTTTCACCGGTAGCTATAGAAAATTGCCAGATATCTCCTGGGGTGGTTGGTTCTATACTTATGGTTTCGGGTATGATTCTGCTTCCGATGATTACAAGGTCTTCATAGCAACAGGTCCTAGTCCTCTTCCCAACCCTAGGGATGGAGCTAGGATTGATATTTTCTCGCTGAAAACAGGTTCCTGGAAACAGGTTGAAAATCCTGATGGCACCTACCTGCAATACATACGACCAGGGTGCATGGGTTTATTCTTGAATGGAGCACTTCATTGGGAATCCACCAGGGGTTATTGGTTTTTCGATGATAAAAAAATCTTCGCTTTTGATTTGAGTGAAGAGAAGTTTTATGAGGTCTCCAAGCCGACACCAGTTGAAGATTATCGATACCAAAGGTTGGGAGTTGTTGGGGAATATCTCTATATGTGTTTTTCTTCACCACGCATTTGGGACAGAAATATTGTTTGGGTGATGAAAGAATACTGCAACGAGGCATCATGGGTCCATCTTATTTCATACAGTTCTATTGAGGATGATGATGCTGTTAATTATGTTGATTATGCTTGTGACTTGGTGCAACGAGATGGTGGATACATGATCCTACAATTTTCTGAAGTTTCTGAAGGATATGTGGATGTTCTAAGGTGGAATAAGAATCGTGAAGAAAGTGATACAAGTGAAGAATATTTCAAGAACATCAAATTCTACAGACACTGCGGGGCTACCACTTCGTACACAGAAGCTCTAACCTCTCCCTATGCTTCTACCGGGATTGATCAAGAATTTTGAACATCAATCGCAAGCATAGGCTGCTTATCTAACTAGAAATAGAGGTGGGTTCATGCTTTCAGTTTGTGTGTCTTGTTTCACTGCGATTTACAAATCTGTTGTCTATTCCGCATTTATCCAGAAACTTGTATGATCACGAGAAACTTGATTTATAAACTTGTTTTATAAATCTTTTGTCAATTCCGCATTTATAAACTTTTTTTTATAAACTTGACGATTCAGTATTCCCCGGGGTATATTGATGTACTAGACTGGAAGAAAAACAACAATCTTAAAGAAAGTGAAGAAGCTAAAGCATATTCCATGAAGCAATTGATCAATTATAAACAGAACCGGAGGACTTGCATACACCATATACAGAAGCTCCAACCCCTCCCTATGCTTCTACCGGCGTCCATCAAGGATTACTTGTTGTTCATTGGCAGATAACTAAGTTTGTTTCTCTAGGGTTAAATGCATTTAACCCCCCCTGACCTTTTGGTCAAAAACAGAGAACCACTCCACAAAAATAAACCGGTATTTAACCACCTCACTAATATTATTTTGTGATTTAAACACCTGGGTTTGGGTCAATTCGGGTTTGTGGGGTTTGGTTTAACGGGTTGGTCATACTTGTGACACGTGGGCTCTCTCCCCTGTCTCCTCTGCTTCTTCTTCATCTCCCTCCCTTCCTTCATCTCCCTTCTTGCGCCCATCCTTTTTCACGATTTGGAACAAAAAATAAAAACCCAAGACAACCATCGCGCATATATATGTGAATTGCAAGACAACTAGTTTTTTTGTCTCTTGTTTTGTTTTCAGTTTATCAACCTATGGGGTCTATTCGTTATTTTGAACTTTTTGTCAGACCTATGGTAACTTGATTTTGGTTATTATATATATCTCGAGCACTGGATTAATTCCATTGTTGACACACGGGACAATTATTTATATGATGTACTAATATTTATTAGGAGAGATAAATCAATGGAGATTGAATAAGATATCAATGGAGATTGAATAAAAAACAATTTCATCAAATTAAAAAATATTGTATGATTTTTTCTGCATAAATTAAAAAATTGATTAGTTAAACAAAAAAAATAGAATAAAAAGAGAGTGATTGTGAAAAGGCAATAATAATATTTACTTGTATGAAAATATGCAATTCAAAAATAAATTATTTTAAGAGATTGACTTTGGAGAGGATTTGAAAGGTTACCTTGAATTCTCTTGAAGGTTATGTTGTTTGTCTTGGGTTTTATTTCTTGATTGTGAATGAAGTACAAATTTTTTATTTTTTCCAGAAAATTCTGAAATATTTATATAGATATAGATACTAATATATATAGATTATTAATTATTAAATAATTATTATATCATTTCGTAATTGAACCTTTGACTCGAACCTCGTCCGACCAAATGCATCATGACGTGTGGCGCCTTTCAGTTCTGAAAACATTAAAAAGTTCGATGAACAGGCCCCACTCGAGCACTTTTGTAACGTAGACACACAGAACCCAAAAAGACCTTCTGTTCCCCGATACCATCAAACGGCGCCTCGACACGACGTTTCACTCCCATCCCATGATTAAAAGACACATCCTTTTCCCGTCACTCACCAGACGCCGGAGCCGCCCTTTCCCTATTCCATTGGCTTTTCTCTCTTTTCATCCAATCCCATCTCGCTTCGTGTTTTCAAGCTTGAGGTTAGTCTTCCTTTCCATTGTGAAACTGTAAAAACGTCTTCTTTCTCTTAACCCACCATATGCTTCTTATGGGTTCCCAATTTGTGTGTTCTTTTTCTCTTTTTTCCTTTTTCTTCTTCGCTTTCAGGGTTAGAAGATATTGCTTAGTTTTGTTTTGGTTGGTAAAACCATAAATCCTCCATCATGTTCCTGTACTTATTCTCATTTCTGTTATTATTGTCTCAAAGTTGTATGTTGCTGTCTCATGTTGACTTGTAAACATGATAAGCTGACAGAGACGATGATTTTTCTGAAAATATTGTTGGGTTCGGAATATAAAATCATTAATGATGTGAATTACAAGAAAAAAAGAAATACTTTTTGTTAGCTGGGTTGTCACTGCTGCTTCTTCTGTTTTTTTTTTTGTTAGATCTGCAATTATGGAAGAAACCAGTCATCGTCCTCTGGAAGTACCTGTTGTTGTACACAAGAGGAAAGTAAAAAACAGAAGACGGAGAAAACGTAATAATAATAATAATAATAACAAGGGTGACGTTATTGGCTCTGGTAAACTGAATCAAGCATCAGCCTCTCTCTTGTCTGATGCGGGTGAAACTGAGGTTGTTGTTTGTGATGGTGGTATTTGTAACAAAGAGAATGTGCCCCCTGCTTCGCCATCAAGGGCTCCCGTCAGAAATTTGAAGAAGAAGCTTCTCATCCTTGATTTAAATGGGGTACTTGTGGATATCGTTTCTCGTCCTCCTAAGAACCTTAAAGCAGATGTAAAAGTTTCTGGACAAGCAGGTGAGAGAATGCTGTGGAGTGTTGTTTTGCTCTCAGAGACTTTTTATGCTCAAATATTTTAATAGATTGTTTCTTTTTCCTCTTTTTTGTTTTGTTTTGTTTAAGTTTTTAGGAGACCATTTTGCCATGATTTCCTGAAGTTCTGCTTTGAGAGATTCGAAGTGGGAATATGGTCATCAAGAACTAAGTACTTCCTCCCCAAACCTTTATTCTTTAACTCTGTTCAATATATCCCCTTTTCAGAGTTTAATTCTTTCTTTTTGAAATGAGAACCATTGTTCGTTATAATAGGCTAGCAAACACTTTAATCATTCAAAAGGGACTTATTTACCTTTTGTAGGAAGAGGATCGATAAGGTAATTGACTTTCTGATGGGAGATATGAAGCAGAAGTTGCTATTTTGCTGGGTAAGAAGGGTTAGCTCATTAGTCCTTTTATATTTTGCCCATTCCATTGGTGTGGAGGTCCTTGCATTTGGAGTTATTTTGACTCTTAGTTACTGTTTTAAATTTTTTTTCCCATTATGCATTTCTTTTCCCTTTGTTAAAGAACATGCAGTCAATGCAGAAACGCTTGCAGACCTGCAACCTGTTGACCAAATGCCTATGCATTGCAGGATTAGCATATGATCTCTTTTATCTTCGACTATCTACCTTCTTTCTTATAGAATGTTGAAATAGTTCCTTTTGGCAAGTGATTTTTTATTTTGTTTGGCATTTCATTTTGCTGGCTAATTCTACAAATCCGATGACACATCTTTTTTTCACAAGACTTAAAAAAGTAGTCACCAAGGCTGCGTTTATGGCATTCATTTGATTGTTGAGAACTTATTTATGATATCCATTTCTTGTTCAGGATTTGTCCAAGTGCACTGCAACACAGTTCCGTACTCTCGAAAACAAACATAAGGTGCTGGTTTTGAAAGACCTAAGGAAAATCTGGGAAAAATATGATCCTGAACTTCCATGGGAGAAAGGATATTATAATGAATCAAATACTCTGCTCTTGGACGATTCTCCTTATAAGGCACTGCTTAATCCTGTAAGTTAGTGTTCTCATATTTCCGTTTCTGCCTACTTTTTCTGTTGACCTCGAAGAGAATGTTTGAGGTAGGACTCGAACTTGAGACTTCACCTCTTGGATTTAAGAAGTATTGTTGAGCTATAAGATCATTGAGGCTGCTGCTATATTTGTTATTTATCTCATGAACTTTTGGTCTGTTCGTTTCTTTTAAGGTATGCACAGCAATCTTCCCCTTCCCTTACCACATTCAGATTGGGAACGACAGCTCTTTAGGTAAGATGTTCTGTGATGTTTTACTATTGTCTGATTGCAATCATGAATTCTGGTGCATCTTGAACTCTCAATTGCCAACCCCTGGCTCATGACAAAGATTTGAGTTGAGATTTTGAGGTTGTCCATGTAAGATAATGCGAGCAATAAGCAACTGAATCCAATTTATGGCAGATGCTGGGGGCAACCTTAGAGTTTATCTAGAAGAATTGGCTGCAGCTGATAACGTGCAGAAGTTTGTGCAGCTCCACCCATTTGGTCAACCAGCTATAAGTGAAATTAGTGCATCTTGGTGCTTCTACAGCAAGGTTATCAGCTCATTATGTGCATCTCAACAATGAGCTGACTTGTTGTTTTTGTTATCTCCGCCTTGCATTGCAGAATATAGAGGTTGGCAAATTCCTCTCTTGAGAGTGTGAAGCGGAGAGCTGAGGGTGGCTCCTCAAGATTTTGAATTGCAAGTGACTCATAACTTGCATGACTAGTCTTCCATAGTCAAGCTTTAATCATAGAGCTGCTAAATATTTAAGATAGAAGAATCAATATGAAAACTGGTGGCTTGATGCAGAAGTTGGATTGTTGTGATGGAGCAGCGGTTGCTATTTTGGGAGCATGCGAAATTTTGCCTGTGCATTGGATAACTATAGTAGTAGCCCTAATTTTTTAACATGACCAAGCTCTTGGTATATACAAGTTTTGTTCTATATCAAAGCCAATTTGTAGCATGTAATGCAAATCAATGCTATAGTTTTGAGATTTAAAGAATGGAATTAAATTCATGGAAGGGTGACATTAATTCATCAGATACCAGGAGAAACTCCTGTTGAAGGAGTACATTCTTTTTCCTGACGACTCCTAAGTTCTTGAAAATTAGCAACTGTTCCTGTTTTCTAGGCAATGGTGGTTTTCATGCTTAGGCAGATCCTATGAATTTGCCCAACAAACCTTATATATGAGTTATAGAGGTGGCAAAATGGGTTGGGTACCCAATGGGTTATCCATTTAACCCATGAATAAATGGGTAATGGGTATAAATGGGTCAGTACAATTTTATATGGGTCTAATTGGATAATTTATCTATTTAACCCATAAAATAGTGGGTTTATATGGGTTGGGTAATGGACATCCATGAACCCATATATTAGTAATTTAATTCAATTATCCACGTGGGCCAAGATGGGCCCAACCCATTTGGGCCTAATTGGGCCTATTGGGCCCATCCCGACCCAACCAATATGGGCCCGATTTTGCTCGGGTGGGCCTATTTGGGCCCGTCCCAGCCCGCCCCATATGGGCCTAATTGGGCCAGATATGGGCCTATATGGGCCCAATGTGGGCCTAGTTGGGCCTAACATAGTCCAAACCATACAGACCTAGTTGGGCTCATATGGGCCAATTTAAATCAGACCGAGCACATCTCGTTCGCGCCTAGTCAGGCTCGTATTGGCTATGCCGGGTTAATAACTAGGTCGGATTAATATTCATAAAGTTAAAAAATTTAAGATACAAATTTTAAAAATATATATTAAGTCTTAATATTATATGAGTAAATAGGTACACCCACGGGTCTAAATGGATAAATGGGTAACCCACATTAAATGGGTTTAAACGGGTTTGGGTATCCATTTAAATTTTTTAATGGGTCATAAATGGATAAATGGGTATAAATGGATATGACCCATTATGACCCAACCCATGGGTACCCATGGACACCCATTTTGCCACCCCTAATGACTTAAAATCAAAATATGGTTTGGCAAACATTACAAACGTCAGGTTTGGGGAAAATTGATCAAGTTCAGGATAAATAAAATTTATTTTCCAAAAAAGGTAAGGTCATGGTATTTCCAAAGCCTGGCATCTGTCAACTTAGATATTAACGAAAAAGACCAACATCTTCTAGCTAATCCCTGAAGTAGGTATAGTAATCAGATTGCAAACCAGTGCATAATATTGAAGAAAATTTGATTGAAATCGCATATTACATAGCCGCTACCAAAAACACAAGTTTGATAAGCGAAGGTTAGGCACTCAAACTTGGGAGTCCTAAATCTTGAGAAATCTAGCTTACCAAAGGAAACAATAAGATCTAACAAGATAACATGGTAATTAATCTCTGGAAGATCTAGCTTAACTTCTAACTAACCAACTATGTGAACTGTAAATTACTGGGTTGACATCAGTAATTCAATTTCCACGTCGAAGTATGGCAAAGTGGAGTCTTGAGTAGTAGCGATCCCAATAGAGCCCGATAACATCACCTTCCTTCAAGTCCCTTCCCCACAGAAAATACTCAGACATGAACATGTAATACTCCATAGCAGGCCATTGTTTGAAGACCAACGCATGCTCTGTCCATGTATCAACATCAAAGGCAACAACTGCAGCGCCATTCGGCATCTTTGCTTCGCTGACAACACTAGCCGGCATGGAAGGCAATATATGGTTCTGGATCAAATCAGATGTCAGCAAGAGCCTGGGCCCTCCTCCTCCTCCACCAAGATCGCTCCCCGTGATCGTCTTCCGGATCTTCCAGGGATCTTGATACAACGTCAGCTCAGTTGAAATCCCCATCCTCCTATCTTCCTCTACTTGTTCAGCTTTCTTCCCGAATTCGACCTGGGAAAGATCCGGGAAAACACAGGATTTGGTTCTTGGGAGAGAACCATCGGTTTCAGTACTGGTGGTTCTCGAATTCTTGGGGCTTCTTGGTGGTGCAAGTGAGAGCGTTACACCGCAGGAGACTTCTTCTTCTGGGTTTGGAAGGTGCAAACATCTCTTCCTGGAATTCAAGGGAGCAGGGAAGAAGCGTTGGGTCTCCATTCTTGGTGAGCAAGGAACAGAGAGCAACGATGGCAGGTTGGATGCTTGTGTTCCAAGCAAAAAACTTGCAATTGCTTTGAGGATTATTGCGATACTACTTGATATTGAATTGACCAGTGGCCTGGCGGATCTGTATCTGTATATATAGTGCCAAAAGTAAGTATGTGTTACCGAGGATTGTTCGGATTGCAAAGCTATCCCTCTTTGAAATAGGATTTGTTTATGTTATGTCACTTCTCTACCGCCTATGGGGAAAAATAATTGGAAAAAGGCATTGTAAGGTCTTGTAACTAGGCATATGGGTAACCGCAAGGATTGATTTTCTTTTCCCTAAACGGTAACAATATATTTCTATTTTCCACCACAAACACAGTAGCAACGACGACTAAAATACACAAAATATAAAATATATATAACATTAATTGGTTAATTAGATAGTAATATGTTATTTAGTGTTTGGTTCTTTTACGGTTTTACCCATATTTAAACAAAAGTAAAATAAGGCTAATATTGACTTGATTTGATTCTTTTATTTTAAGTTTAAATTAAAATATTAATACTACCATAGAAAAAGCAAAACTTATAATATTGTAATAACATATTAAAATTTTTACTATTTAATAAACTATTTTTATTCATAATTACTATTTAATTTGTAATTTACATAAAGATTTAAAATTTTTATTATAGATGAATTGCCTAATTTTTTATTTCTTTAAACAAGTTGTACTATTGTTATACCTATAACAACATGCTCCAGTCGAATGCATGAAGGAAGACTTTACGTTTTCATGGATGGCAAAAGGTTTTATAATCTAAATCCAAGGATGATTAATTTGTAGGATGGCAAAAGGTTTATGATATACATCCAAGGATGATTAATTTGTAATGCATGACCTCATCTATGACACATTGCAAAATCTATAACAAGAGAATTTTGTTTCAGTGGCTGAAGATGTCAATTTAGGCGGAGAATTCGTATAATATAAAAAGTAAATAAAAAAATTGAGTATGTAAATTCTTTGTAAAAGTTGATTGATGAAGTATTTTTTTTGGCTTTGCTCAAAAAATTTCTCTTTATTTACCTACGGAAAGGGTTGGCATTTGTATCTTACAAGCAATTGAGGTGCGACTTTGGCGCATCTCTTCCTGGAATTCATGATCGCTGAGGCGACTTGAAAACAATATTACCATAAAAAAAAAAAATTGAAAACAAGATTGCAGGACTCCAAATCTTAAGAGTATATCTTTTATATATATATATATATATATAGATAACTAGTCCATGTTAAAAGTGGAATTCCAACCTAAGACCTCTGCCCTCTTGTTGGGACTTGAGCTTTATCTCTGCTGCAAAAATTTAACACGATTAATGCTTTGCGCATAATGTATCCAACACCACCATCCGGGCTTCTATTGGTGACCTCTCTACTACTTTGCATCATTTAGACATGCGACATTGCAAAATAAAAGGTAACTGGAGAAATTGGCAACTTAAACAACCTGCTGGGAGATAATGAACTGGCTGGATCTATTCCGTTGTCTATCGGACGATTGGAGAGAGTACAACTCTCGAATATTAGCTGCAATTGGTTGGAATGATGGATCCCAGATGACATTTGTCAATTGCCAATTACAACATTGTAGTTGGACCTATGCCTACCTGCTTGGGAAATATTACTTCTCTCAGAGTTTTAAACTTGCCATTGAATAATCTATTGGAAAAACAATAAAGAGAGTAAGCAAAGGCTGAAGGAGCAGTTAGCTTCCATAGTATCCAATTTTAGACCTCTTTGGAAACTTGGAGAGTTAGAGATTTGTGATCAAATATCATCATAGAATTACTGTTGTGAACAAGGCCCAATTGGGTTATCCGCAAGCCCAGCAGCTGGATGAAGTTCCTGTAAACGAGGCCCAACCAAATACTCTCCCTACAGCTGAACCTCCTAAAAGGAGTATGAGAACTAGAGTTTCCTCCGGAAGGCTCGGCGGTTATAGCCTGGGATGTATGACGTCAGAGGCTTAACGAATGTGCGAGAAAAGCGGTAGCGGCTGGTACTACTTAAGGGGACAGAAGTTGGCAGTATAGGCAGGCTATTATTGGAATAGAAGATTCTCCTTTCACCCCCTTCTTGGTTGTTTCTTGTTTGTATTGGAAATTGGAGAGTTATCCATTTCCCTTTTCTTCTTGTATTTTGCTTTTCGATCAATAAAAGCAACTACTCCTCTGCGAGTAGCTTACCTGAGCGATATTGTTGAGTAGCTTTCATAACACTGATGCTTTCATTGACCCTTTGCTTCCATGGCAGAGGGCACCCGCTTCCGATCCTTGGAAGAGTCCGCGAGAGCTACGCAGGAGGCAAATCAACAACTGCGTAAAGATGTCGATGGCATCGCCGGATTGCTTAAAGATATTCTGGGTAAGCTGGATAAACTCCAAATCATGTCGATCTCCTCGCCAGCCCACCCTAACCTGTCCCATGGCGGGTCTGCTTCCGCCGCTGAGTCGCCGGGATACGGCCTGCTTGGTCGTCACAAACCAGCACCAGTAGAGCTGCCTCGTTTTGATGGTACCAATCCCGATCTCTGGGTTTTTCTGGCCCAACGATATTTCGATTTTTATAACATCAAAGAGGAGGAACGCTTGACGATCGCCTCTTTTTATCTTCTAGATATGGCGGCGGAATGGTTTCTGGGGATGCATAAGAACAAACAGCTGGCTGGTTGGGACCATTTTTGTGCAGCACTAATTAAGCTTTTTCGATCTAAGGATCTGGAAGCACCTGAAGACTTGATTGCAAAATCCAGCAAACCTCTACTGTCACCGACTATCAGCACCGATTCGAGTCACTCATGAACAAGAGTATGTACCTTCCCCCTTTGTTCCTAGTCTGTTGCTTTATATCTGGACTGAAACCTGAGATCAAAACGGAGGTGTTAGTCGCCCAACCCCCAGAGCTAGAGGAAGCTTTTTGTTTGGCCCACCTTCACGAGCAAAAGTTAGCCCTGTCCAAAGGCATTTATAAACCCTCTGTGAGTCACGCCCCTCCCTTACTACCCACACCCAAACCGACATCGTTTCCCAACCCCACAAAACCACCAAACACAGTACCTTCCTCTCGTTCTTCCCAATTTCGTCGACTGAGCCCCACAGAACTTGCCCAGAAACGAGCCCAAGGGCTCTGTTATAATTATGACGAGAAATTCGTCGCTGGTCACAAATGCAAAGGCTTGCCATAACTCTTGTTTATTGAAGATGAGGGCGATGTTCCGGTGTCTGACCCAACTGATGCAATAGGGGCGGAAACCTTGCAAGTTCAAGAGGTCTAAGACCTATCTTCCATCTCTTACAACGCACTGGCAGGGGATGTGCTACAGCCACGCTGCACTTTACTGGGTATATTCAGGGCAGTCTTGTCCAGGTTCTTCTCGGTGGGGGCAGAACTCACAGTTTTATGCAGCCTCGTATCGCCAAGTTCCTTCAACTACCTATTGAGACAGTGGCGCCTTTTTCAGTCATGGTAGGCAGTGGCGAACGTCTCCTCTATTCCGGTATTGTCAGACATGTTCCTCTGGTTATTCAGGGCTCCCTCCTCTCATTGGATTTTTATATTATGCCTATTTATGGATGGGATGTGGTCCTTGGAGGGAGTTTCTTGGTTATCCACTTTGGGTCTGGTACTAACGGACTATGCCACATCTCGGGTCCAATTTGATTATAGGGGCAAAAAAGAACAGTGGCGTGGAGAGCTGCCTTCGGTCCAACAAGTTCAGTTTAATGCATTACGACAGTTATACGCCACCGACTCCATCGGCGCCTGTTTTCAATTGGGAGCTGTCACCACAGATTTGCCTCTTCCAACCATCCACCTGATTTGGCTGCCTTGGTATCCTCTTATGCAGATGTTTTTATCAAACCACAGGGATTACCCCCTCTCCAGGAACATGATCACAACATTGTTTTGCTTCCCAACACAGCACCCGTGAATGTTACACCATACAGATACCCCCATTTTCAAAAGCAAGAGATGGAATGCTTGGTGGCATAAATTCTTAAAGATGGGATTATAAGGCCAAACACAAGTCCGTATTCTTCTCCGGTCATATTGGTTAGGAAGAAGGATGGGACATGGCGATTCTGTGTAGACTACAGGGCATTGAATGCCGTCACTGTCCGTGATCGGTTCCCCATTCCCTCCTTTGATGAGCTTTTTGATGAGCTTCATGGTGCCTGCTATTTCTCCAAATTAGACTTGCTCGCTGGATATCACCAAATCCGAATCGACCCAGAGGATATTGGTAAGATCACATTCCGCACACATGATGGCCATTATGAGTTCTTGGTCATGCCATTTGGATTGTCCAACGGCCCTTCGAGATTTCAAGCTTTGATGTATACAATTTTGCGGCCCTTTCTGCAACAATTTGTATTAGTCTTTTTTGATGATATTTTGATTTACAGCAAGTCGTGGACAGACCATCTTAATCACATCCAGCAGGTCCTACATCTTCTACGAGCAAAAAAATTGGTGGCCAAGCCTAGTAAATGTGTTTTTGCTCAGACCTCTATTGGCTACTTAGGCCATATTGTTTTGCGGCCAGGGGATTTTAGTGGATCCCAGAAAGATTCAGCTTATTCAAGAATGGCCAGTACAGACCACAGTGAAGGTCATTTGCAGCTTCTTGGGCCTTACAGGTTATTACCGACATTTCATACGGCATTATGCTCACATAGCTTCACCTCTTATAGATTTGTTGAAGATAAATGGGTTCACTTGGTCCACACAGGCTGACATTGCCTTTCATCAGCTGAAACAATTGCTTAGCGCCACTTCGGTCCTTGCCTTACCTGATTTTAATAAGCCATTCACTCTAGAAACGGATGCATCAGGAATTGGCATAGGGGCGGTGCTTTTGCAGGACAAGCACCCAATTGCCTATTTTAGCCAAAAGTTGTGCCCTCGTATGCAGAAGGCATCAACCTATCACCAGGAGATGTTCGCGATTACCCAAGCTGTGGCCAAGTGGCGTCAATACCTTCTCGGTCGGAAGTTCACCATACTTACCAACCAGCAAGCATTGAAGAACTTGACTGATCATGTTATCCAAACACCCGAGAAGTAGAAGTGGTTGAGTAAATTGCTGGGATTTGATTTTGACATACTTTATCGGCCAGGAAAACAGAATATGGTAGCTGATACCCTCTTTCGTATTCCTACAGCTTCTTTCTTAGCACTAACAGAGGATACTCTCACACTTGTGGAGCAGCTAAAGGAGGCTAATAGGGTGAACCCTGAGTTGCGTACATTGTAGCAACAATTATCAACAAATGCTGCTGCTCTTCCCGGGTTTCAGTTCAAAGAAGGCTTACTTTTATTCCGGGATCAGTTAGTAGTGCCTTGTGATTCACCTCTGCGATGGTCCTTGTTCTAGGAATTCCATGCCACTCAGTTGGGAGGCCATGCTGGTGTCACAAGAACATTCCATTGGCTCTCAGCTAGTTTTCATTGGAAGAATATGCGAAAAGACATCAGCCAGTGGGTTGCTGAATGTCAAGTCTGTCAGTAAATGAAGACTTCATGTTTACATCCGGCAGGTTTACTTCAGCCTCTTCCCATTCCCGATTTGGTATTTGAGAGTGTCTCAATGGATTTTGTCACCGGAATTCCTCTTTCTCAAGGGAAATCTGTTATTATGGTCATAGTTGATCGTCTCTCTAAGTATGGTCACTTTGTGGGTCTTAAAGGCAGTTTTTCAAGTGAAGATGTGGCTAAAGCCTTTGTCACAGAAGTGATTCGTCTCCATGGAGTGCTGGTATCAATCATCACCGACCGTGACCCTCGGTTTCTGACAACTTTTTAGCAGGAAGTACACCATTTACATGGTACTGCTTTGGCGAAGAGTACTGCCTAGCACCCTCAAACGGATGGACAAACTGAAGAACTTAACAAATGCTTGGAAATGTATCTGAGATGTTTTTTTGCTGACTCGCCCTCTTCTTGGATGACTATGCTTCCTTGGGCTGAGTACTGGTATAATTCCGCCTACCAAACATCGGCCAAGCTGACACCATTTGAGGCCCTTTATGGCAGGCTGCCACCTACGGTGGTCCGTTATGTGCGTGGCTTGATGGGAAATGCTTTAGTGGAGGAAACGAGATGAAGTGCTACGGACTCTCAAGCACAATTTGTATCGGCACTAGATCGCATGAAGCTTTCTGCGGATCAAAAACACTAGGAAGTCGAATTTGCAGAAGGAGAGTGGGTGTATGTTAAATTATAGCCCTACAGACAGATGTCAGTCCGCCTCCGCGGCCATAATAAGCTCAGCCGATGCTATTTTGGCCCATTCCAAGTCCTTCAGCGGGTCGGCGCCGTCGCCTATAAACTTGACCTTCCAGAAGTGGCCAAGATTCATATAGTCTTTCATGTTTCTTGAAACGCCCGTATCCCAAGATATCCATTTTAATAAATTATAACATATGAAGGACCAAATTGCCCTTCTACCCAGGATACGATACAAACAGCATAATCAATGTACAATTATACAATAAACTATACAAAGAAACAAGTATGTAGCAAAATACTATAATACATGATGACACATATGCAATGAACCCTATGGATCCGTCCCGAGGCGGAACAGCACCGCCACCTGCTGATATGCACTCCTGATCAACGATCAGTTAACCTGTGTAAAGACGTGAGGGGGTGAGACCAACCACTATCTCACCGCAAACAAATAAACCAGTGTATACAAATACAAATCGACTACAAGTACACCGACATTAGGCAACAGCAACCACAGTGCACAAACAAGTCACAATGAACAATACAAGTCATCATCAGACTTCAAACCAAAACTGATCTTTAATCATTTTATTTTCATTGTACTTTACTGTGATTAGGGTTGAATGTTTTATTAGGGCCCTCTACTGTGTGTGTCGGGAGCGGTAGCGTCTGCAGACCCTCAGGGCAGAAGCCCAAATAAATATACATATATAGATACACACTGGAATGGGTAAGTTCCGATAAAAAGATAACCACTAATAACCAAGTGGCCGACAGCTCTAAGAGGGGTGCTCTCCTCAAGAAATAAATAATACAAAACCTTGGGGTACACCCGATAATCCCCAAGTCACCAGCTATGTGAAGGGTGCTCTCACCAAATGAATAAAATAATATCATCAAAGAAACCAAGGGGTACACCCGACATTCTCGAAGGTGCCAGCTCTGTGAAGGGTACCCTCACTAAAGAACTAATCAAGGGGCGTACCCACTTATCCCCTCGTCGCTGTCTCTGTCAGTATAACTCCCTATTATTTCAGGACCCGAGGGGTAACCTCTCCCCCGCTCGGTGCTACCGATCAACAGCCCCACAGTAGTATTTTCGTTTAAGTATGTTATTTTCAATTATGCTCAAACAGTACGTGTGCCATACGTTATGATTATTCAGGTTTGTGTGGATTTAATATTTTATTCTTAGGTCTGGGTTTCTAGCCCACAGTTCACCCCACAAACCACAAAACCACATGTCATGTTATAAACTCATAAAAAAATGAATCATGCTCAATTGGCATATCACATCACACAGGCACACAATTCACGTAATCAGGCATACAGCATCAAAGGCATCATCATTAAGAAATAAAGTGCAACCAAGAATTTTCACAAAGCAGACAAGCATGAATGCAATATTCACGGCCAATCAAATAATACCACTTTATGTACCAAGACAATTAACCGAGTATTGTAAGCAGTAAAGCATACAAAGGTTTATATGTCCTCACCTGGGCCATTAGAACATCTTAGAAGATAGCGCTCTATCCGGCTACTCCTCAAGCCTATCAAGTGCCTAACATGTACACATATATCAAGCAAAGCACGCAGTGGCATAACATGACAAGTATATATATATACGTATAAATTAAAGAAAGTGACTAGGCACGTTATCAAAAGAGTTGGGTCTAAGCCCGTTTATCTTAGCAAGAGCCCTTTTCACAATTTAACACCATTTCCTTGATAAACCACCATCTCCAACATGCTATTTGGGTTGGCCTTTAGGAAGAAAGCACCATTCTCCTTTTCAGGTTTGGTCACTACAGTCCCAAAACGTAATACGTAATGATTCCAAGGAAAGCATTTAAGAGACTTGATATTAAATAAAACATTTGTAGAACTCAGGAACTCCTCCCACTGCAAGGTTAGGATAGATTTAATCCAAGTATCCATTTAACCTTTTGACCAACCCGAAAACGTAATCAAAGCCCGACTCGGACCCAACATAATAAAACATTTAGCCTAAGTCGAAAGCCCAACGCATGAATCCACTACCTTAATATAAAACATGTTGGTCCTCAAATTAAGAAGAAAAGTTTACACTCCAACGTTAATATTAAAGAAGAATGAGTTTATTTGTAATTATTCTGTTCACCAGCTTCCCTTCTTGCCTAGACGGGACAGTTTATTACTATTAGTTGTACCAGTTAAGTGGCCAGTCCACAATGCATGACTACAACCCAATTAAACAATCAAGCAGCGGAAGGAAATCGTCAAGACCTTAAGCCAAGAGCATTATCTATGTCACTGTCTTAAAAACCCTTTTTTACATATACAAATTATTCAAAACCAAAAGCATTCTCCAATAATTTGTCAGTTATAACATGGTCCACTTCTTAACCAGTTCATGCTAACAATCCCTCCAGTTTAATTGAAAACCATAAATTCATCAATAGGAATATGACGTGCATATGAAATCAAACATACGGTGAGACACGTCATACAAGACTGGATTCTGCAGACCCACAACCAAGTTCTTAACTCATTATTAAGCTCCGAGGTAACAACCCACAAGCAACTCAACTCTCGGGGCAGCCATAACTAAAACAAAAAAAAATTAGATTCATATTTTCTGTTTAGCCTTATCAAACATACCAATAAAACTGTTGTTAGAATCAAACTCGAAATCGGGCAACAGCATCAGCTCACGTCACACTAGAACTCGGCCCATCAACACCGGACCACCACGACCAACCCAAACTCCTAGTTCATCCGCCATCCGAAACGAGCAAAACACCCAAGCAACCCATGGTCAACTTGCCACCATCGGCAAACACGACCACCACCAATCCACAGCCCCAACAACACCACCCAATTAGTAAAATAACCCAGAAGAAAAGAAAAGGAAGGAAAGAGAGCTTTAGGGGAGTTGATTAAGGAGACGGAGAGGAAACGTGGAGAGTAAAAAAGAAAAAAAAATGAATGTGAGTGGCCGAACTCGGGAAGGAAAGGGAGAAAAGAAAGAAGGGGCAGCCGAACTCAACGACAGAAAAAGAGAAGAGAATTTAGGAGAGAGAAGAAAAATGAGAATATATAGGTGCACCCTAGTGTTAGGGTTTCGTCAATAGCAAAACCATCCAAACGACATCACTTCATCTACAAGCCCCTCCTCTGGTCAACCTCAAAGTCAAAACACACTCCTATGTGTGTTTTATGCTTTGCCCCAGACAAAACTACGTAGTTTTGTTTGGAACTAATGCCTCCTTGCTTCTTATAGGTTTTGATATTGACAAACTATTCAGGAAGCAAAAAGAAATGAATTGAAATAAAGGCAAATCAATCCTCAAGCAAAAGAAACCATTCAAGAGCAAAGAATCAAAGTGAATGAGCACAAGATTGAAGAGCCAAGAAGGAAGAGTTAGATTCATAAATTGTATAAGGTATAACAGTCAACTCTTCTAGGACATTGGCTCAAAATAAGATAAAGTTTGCTCATGCATCACATAAACATATTTCAATCTTTTAAAAATTGGCAGTAGGCAAATAACATCGATGTTGGAATACATAACATCGATGTTATAATGATCGTTGCTTTTAAAATTAGTCATAACATCGATGTTCCCATTTGTAACATCGATGTTCTTTCAAGTCGACTTTAAAATCGTTTTTGCCGAGCCAAAATAACATCGATGTTGGAATCCCAAACATCGATGTTCTTGGTTTCAACCATTTTTCCAAAAGTTGGCAGTAGCTCAAAAACATCGATGTTGTCATCTAAACATCGATGTTTCTGCCTTCAAAGAATTTTCCAAAAATTGGCAGAAGGCTCAGAACATCGATGTTGGATTCCTAAATATCGATGTTCTCATGACCGTTGCATTTGAAAATATCCTTTACATAAGCAAAACATCGATGTTGGATTTCATAACATCGATGTTCTTCAATGGTCAGCTTTAATCGTTTTTCACAGAAGCAAAATAACATCGATGTTGTGAATTAAACATCGATGTTCTTCAAGAATCAGTTTTCATCTCATTTTCACAGAAGCAAAATAACATCGATGTTGGGTTATAAAACATCGATGTTCCTCACATAATGATTTAATGGGTTTTACACAGAATTAAAATAACATCGATGTTGGGTTTGAGAACATCGATGTTTTAGTTACCGTTAGTCCAATAATTCAAATTTACTGGACAAAACATCGATGTTGAGTATTAAAACATCGATGTTGTGGCCGTTATTTCTGACAACTTTTTTAGCACCCACTATGTTTTGTTTAAGGGTGTTTCTTAAGTGGATTCCAAACGGCCATATAACTTTTCAGAGCTACAAATTGAGGATTCTCAGCCTGATTCAAAAAAAATCAACTCTTAATATTGAAGCATTCATTTCATACATCAAAATTTTTATTGAGCCAATATCCTATTGAGGATTTGAGAGTTGCCTTTTTGAGCTTAAATTCTGTAACTCATATCTACTCTTGTGAGAGCTTTTTGTTTGAGTGATTGTATTGCTATACACCTTAAGGGAGGTTAGTTCCCTTGTTGAGATTCATAGGAAGAGGGTATATCTTCTTGTGTGAGAAGTCTTGAAGTGAGGTATCTTCAAGCAAGAGATTAGAGTTTCTTGTGATTAGAACTCTAGGTTTGTAACGGTTTGTTAAGCACCCGTAAGCTTAACATAGAAAGTGGAATCTTCAAGAGAGTCTCTTGAAGGACTGGATTAGCCACACAAGTAGGGTGTGTGTGAACCAGGATAAATTGTTTGTGTCCTTCAATCTTTAATTCCGCATTTATTTCCTGCTTATTTCGTTTTAATCCGATAAACGCTATTCACCCCCCCTCTAGCGTAGGGCTATTGTTCTAACAATTGGTAGCGGAGCCTAACTCTCTAAAAAAAATTGACCGTTTGAGAGAAACTTTCTATGGCTTCTTCAAGTAATTATGCAGGACTCTTCGAAGGACAATCAACCACTCGTCCACCGCTCTTTGATGGCACTAATTACAGCTACTGGAAGGAGAGGATGAGAATTTTCCTACAATCCTACAACTATGCTCTCTGGAGAATCATGAAGTTTGGAGAGCAAATTCCGATGAAGAAAGTTGGTGAAATTCAAGTGCCAAAGACGGAGGAGGAGTACAACGCTGCAGACATTATATTGGTTGAAAACAATGCCAAATCAATCAACATGCTCTATTGTGCAGTCAACCCCGATGATTACCGAAAAATCTCTTGCTGCACAACCGCAAAAGAAATGTGGGATAGGCTGGAAGTCACCTACGAAGGAACCGATCAAGTTCGAGAGGCCAAAATCGACTCCCTCACTGCAGATTACGAACTCTTTCGAATGAAGGAGAACGAAGGAATAGAGGAGATGTTCGAACGATTCTCTAAAATCGTAAATAACCTTCATGCTCTCAAGAAGGTCTACTTTGACAAGGACTTGGTCAGAAAAATCCTTAGATGCCTCACTCCCGAATGGCGTTCTAAAGCCGACGCAATCTATGAAAACATCGGGACGTCGAACACAACCATTGACAGTCTTAGAGGTAATCTTCTAACCTATGAAAGTACTATCCTTAAACCCTCTTTGCAGGAACCTAAGAAGAAGAACATAGCTCTCAAAGCTTCCACCTCCAAGACGCAAGAGCTCACTGAATCGGACTCTAGCGATGACGATCAAGAACTCAGACTTGTCATCCGCAAATTCCACAAATTCATGAAGAAGGAATTTGTAAAGAAAGGGAGAAAGATGTCCGGACCACCCAAATGCTATGGGTGTGGAGAGAGTGGGCACATCAAGCCCAAGTGCCCCAAAGCAAAGGAGGGAAAGGAGAAGAAGTCCTACAAGAAGCAAAGGGCATAAATCTCATGGGGAGGCGATTCCGGTGATGAATCATCCGATAGCGATGAAGAAGAAACGGCTAACCTATGTCTCATGGCAAGGGAAGAACCGGAAGAGGTAAGTACCACTTCTCCAAATGAAAATGTCTCATATGAAGAGTTACAAAATGCATTTGATGAGCTTTATGGTGAATTCATTTCTATTTCTAAAGTTAATAAGAG
>JAKUCV010004101.1:16876-43055 GCA_028386065.3 Turnera subulata | reverse complement strand
GTTACAACATCGATGTTATTGACTCAAAATACAATTTTATGACTGAAAGCATGCTATGAAATGTATGAGTGAAATTTGTTTTGTTTGAGCCAATGCCTAAGAGAAGTTGAGTGTTTTACCTTGTACAAATGGGTCCTAACTTCTCTTGCTCTTCTTTGCACTTCAACTCTTGATCATATCTTCACTTGAATTCTTGATCATTTTGGTTGAGTACTTGTTTGCTTGATTTCTTTTTGCTTCATCTATGTTATGATCTTGGTTTGTCATTTATCAAAACCTGTAATGAACCATGAGTTCTAACATGAAATAATCCCGAAAATTTTTACGAGGGCAGAAATTGGAAATTAAGTTCCAAAAAAAATAAAAAATTCCACAACAATTAATTAACGAAAAATCGGGGCGTTACAGTTCTACCCCACTTAACAAAATTTCGTCCTCGAAATTTCAAGATAAGTCAAGCAACCAAGTGCTTAGCTGACACAATCAAGTGTCACCCGGTATCAAAATGCCGTTGGCCAAACCACCAAGTAGAACCATCATGTCCATCAAATACATTTCCAAGCAAGAACTCCAATATACCCAAGTCAATCATCGACTTAGTCTAACATGATCAATAGATCATAATATCAAAGCACTAACCCAAGAGTCTTATGCAAACATCATCAACATGATTAATACCAGAATCCATAAATCCATTCATTAATCACCACTCTGTTAGTAATGTGCCCAAAAGCCAATCAATGGATGATCGTATATAGTCATGTATATACATTAAGGTTGTTCCAATGAATATGTTTATGAGATAAACGCTTGCACATATTTATAACCCTAGAATATATTTGATATATTCTTAAATGTCCCTAGTCGATTATTATTATGGATGGGTTGTAATAATAAATTAAGACTAGCATATGTTGAGAATTATATGAGATATGAGATTTTACAATTATTTCCAAATGTTACAAGTGCCTACAGGGTCACACACATAGAATCGTTGATTCGTGCAGGTGGTTGAACCGTGGATGGACCATGGTTCGATCAGGTATGGTTGGACAGTGGTTGGACTAGGGTCGTTTTGGGCTGGTTTGGTTCACTAATTGTCAGAATTATTGAACCAAACTTGAGTGTTGTGATGTGTAATCCCATTGGGCTTAGTGGAGACATGATTAGACTACATTATGATGGTGTCTTAATCATGTTGGTTGATGGGCCACTATGTTGGCCTTTAACTCCACTATTCTATACACTAATGGGGTTGAGTAATCAGATCACTCTAGATCCCTCTCTCTCTTGAGTCTGAATTTTCAGAGCTTGAAGAGTACACACTCACCCTCTTCCTTCTTTGAGATAGGAAGAAGAACACAAAACACACATAGCTCCCAGAAATCCGTAGCTAGCACCACGGTTCGGGAGTACTCGGGTTGGAAATCATGAGATGTTTTCCGACCAGAGATCAACGGTTCGTGTGGATACCATAGAGGGGTAGGATTTCTGTCCGGCTCTAGCTGATTTGGCACAATAGCTAGGTGAAAGATCTCATATCTCATATAATCACATATCATGTTATAAACTCATAAAAAAACGAATCATGCTCAATTGGCATATCACATCACACAGGCACACAATTCACGAACTCAGGCATACAACATCAAAGGCATCATCATTAAGAAATAAAGTGCAACCAAGAATTTTCACAAAGCAGGCAAGCATGAATGCAACATTCAAGGCCAATCAAATAATGCCACTTTATGTACCAAGACAATTAACTGAGTATTGTAAGCAGTAAAGCATACAAAGTTTTATATGTCCTCACCTGGGCCATTAGAACATCTTAGAAGATAGCGCTCTATCCGACTACTCCTCAAGCATATCAAGTGCCTAACATGTACACATATATCAAGCAAAGCACGCAGTGGCATAACATGATAAATATGTAAGCTATCTATCTTTCTATTTGTTGTAAATAAAGTGATTAATGGAAGAAATATTGGAAAAGAAAATGAAGAGAGGGGATGTTGATGGAGAGAAAAGAGAAGAGATGAATTGGGGAGAAGAGCTACGTTTCATCTCGGTTTTTTCATTATGTATAATAGCATATATATACAGAAAAAGGGTTGGTGGATTAGTGACATCCACTATTACAACGCGTTTTATAACACTCCCCCTTGGACGTCACTCTGTAGGGTAGAATACGCTAAATGGGGAACTGCCTCATTAAAAACCTTACCAAGAAAAACCCTGTGGGATAAAAACTTGGTGAAGGAAAAAAGAGTGCAGTGTGTATTCTACTCCCCCTTATTTTGGCCTCCCTTGATATCATGATGTCTTGGTATGCCATACATCTTGGTCAATTCTTAATGACATTTGGTGACAGTATTTTCTTCATGATTTGTTGTTGTAGCATCTGCCTTGCTATCATCTTGAGTATGCAACATCTTCGAATATAGTCAAGCACTATCTCGATTAGCTCCGTGTATAATGATTACTTCTGCATTATTTGTGGCGTTTTGTGTTTCCCATGATACTTCAGGTATCAGCTTTGTGCTTCGCATATACGGCCTACATCTGCAAGATGAACTATATTTTCTTAGGGTCTACATGGTTAAAATAATTCCGCATCACTATATCCCAAAGATAAGAGCACAATTATATCTTGCTAATAGGTTTATGGCAAAATCTCCAGGCTTTATGTTACTAGCAAGATAAATTGCACTATGGTATGGTACTTCAGGACCAGTCTAATTCCTTTCTGAGATTTTTCTTCTCAAAGTCTTTCTTTAAACATACACAGCTTTGGAAACATCTTCAGGAATTCCAATAATATTTAAATCACAAATAAACATAATAACAAAATTCACATATTTCTACATCATCAAAAATATAAAAAATAATAATAGATTCATGCATGTACTTATTTATACTACATACACCCAAATTTGTTCAAGCAATATAAAGATCAATTTAGTTTAATTTTGTATATTCCCGGGAATTAATTGCTTCAGGCAACTTAAATCCTTCAAGGATTCTCATGTATATGTCATGACTTATGGATCCATAAAAATAGGCTGTAACTGCATCCATTAGATACATTTCTAATATATTGCCAGACTTATCAAATAATTACATCCACCACAGGGAAATATATCTCCTCATAATACCAGGTCATTTGGGTAAAACCTTGTGCTATGAGCCGTGCTTTATATCTCACTATTTTTTTTTTTCCGCACAAATACCCATTTTATGACCAATTGAATTCTACACCGTCTTGTGTATGGACTACAGGTCCGAAAATTTCTCGCTTCAAGCGAGTCCAACACAGCCTTAATTGCGTTTCTCTATTTTGGCCAATCATACTGCGCCTACATTCACCAATGTAGGTTCATGATCCTCATTTTTATTTAGCGCTATATTATAAATAAAACAAGTATTCCGTCGACGGTTATTTTCACGTCGGTTCCATCTTGTTCCTGACACTCTAATTGAGATCTCACAATTTTTCATTTATTTCTGGTACCTGAGTTACTTCTGGAACTTTATCAATTGTGTCAGGGACCTCTTCTGGAGGATTTTTCCTCTTCTTGAGGACATTTAATTTGGACCTCTACTGGAGGTCTTATTTTCTCATCGGGGCCATCTTATATCTTTTGCTCCTTTTTCTCTGTCGAGAATTTTTGTTTTCTATGGAACCGAGTATATTCTACGCTTCTGGCGTACTTTAGAATCATTTGCATATTTTGGGTACAGGAGCATTTGTAGCTGGTACTTGGTCACACCTATCAACTAAATATGTCTGGCAATTGACTTACTAATTCTTTTGCAAATGAATCATCTTTTGAACTTCAGATTCATACTAACTTATTCGAGGATCAAAAACTAGATATTGATAAGGCATTTTAATAATCTCTTGATCCAACTGCTTATTTTCTCCCCCTGATATTGGGTAAATGCTTTCATAAAATTAACAAATAAATCTCCAATCTTTAGTCAAGAGTTTCAATCACTTTTGTAATTGATGGAGATTTATACCCAACGTGGATTCCCAATCTTCTTTAAGGACCAACTTTACTAGCCTGTGGTGGAGCATTATATATTATACATCCAATGGCCCGAAGATGGGAGATACTAGGTAAGTGACCATTAATTTGTTAAATAGGGAGGTTTTTAATCATCATGTTGGCTTGATGCACTCAAGTGTTGCTGCATACAAAATTCCATTTTCTCAAACAGTAATATTTCATCAATGGTCCTGCAATCAATTGTCAATATGGCCCAGATCTCTTTGGGTTTATTTCCAATGATATACATTATCCATTGAAGAAATATACCAGCATTATCTAGACATATAGTCTAGTAACATAAGTAGGGACAAGTACCCGCAAGTGGCTTAATCATTAAATAAGTGCACACATTGCCAACTTGCGTCGTATAATAGATCATCTAGTCGATGCATCGTAAAAATTACCTAGATGGTCAACACAACGGATTTATCAGTCCGCGTTCATGTCCCTTAATCATTCTCAAACTTGCTGGTGATACTAGGCGATTCTCAACTTTAGGAAGGCCATATAATAACTTTCGCAGCAAACAAACTTATAGAAATTCATTGATTGCAAAAACTTCTGGTTTTTCAATCAATGTCGTGCATCATAATTGATCCGGGATAGCCCAATCGGTCATGCCAAACAATGAATCAATAAACCAACTTCAAGTTTGTGCCAGCTTCAGGCGGCTATATTCACAAGCTTCTGGGTGGTACCAGCTTCAGGCTGTCGTGTACCAATTTTAGGCTTATTTCTCCCACTTATGTCGGGAATCAGCATAATTGAGCAATAATAGCTGTGGCGTTTTGTGAAAACCGAAAGATCTTCAGGATCTTTTCGGAGACAAGGGGAGGTCCACTTTTGAAAAACAGATGTCTTACTTTCTAAGTTGATAGTATAAAAAGGGAGGGGAGTCATCTGGTGAAAAATAAGAAGATTTAGGAAAAACTCACCGAGATAAAGATGCCTTCCCCGTCTACTGTTTTCTTTGTTGAGGGTGCCTCTCTTGGAAGGAGGAATAGGTTAGCATATAGTATGGTGAATGAGCAGCAAGAGGAATTACCGAATGAGCTCGCAAGAATTCCACGTCTGGTTTTTGTTGATGAGCTCTATTCGTCTAGGTTCTTTGTAACTCCCATGGAGGAAACTTTCTTCCTAAAGGACCAAAGCAACCTAAGGGTTTCTTTTTATGGCTCGGCTAATTCGATTATGTTTTTCATATCTGATAGACAGCAGGAATTTCAACTAGAGCCAGCTTGTCAAATTCTGAATCAAAGTAGCTATTACCAAGTTTCCATGATAGCTCGGAGTCTCCCGAGGGTTTCTGCGTTATCGCCTACATGGCCCAAGGTATGACTTTTATTATGGAATTGCAGGGGAGTGGCCAGGCGGTCCCAAGATTTTGTGCGTACCTTAAGGGATCTGAAAGATCAGTACAAGCCCAACATGGTACTGATTACTGAAACCCTGTGGCAACCTGCAGAGAATCATGGAGTAATACCACTCCGTTTTCCTCCAGCAAATCGGTTTGAGCTACCTGGAGAAAACAGCGTGGGTGGTATGTGGTTCTCTTGGAACGACAGTGTTACGGTCAACATCAATAATGAGGCCCAGAGTTTTAGGGCCAATGTTGTACCTAACCGTTAAATATCTTGTTCTGCTTTATGTATGAGAACAATTCCTCTATGTGGATGTTCTCAAGTATTGATCCCTTATGCAATAATAATATGCATATTTTCCTTTAGCCTTGCCATTATCATATCCTTTATGGTCATAATAATTCGGATAATTTCTTCCATGTCCTTGGCAACAGGCACAATCATAACTATACTGTCTCATTCACTTCAGGGAATGGAGCAGAATCGATTTTGATGGAATCCGTAACAATTTCTTTAATTGCTGTAAACAAGAAAATTTTGTACTCTTCAGGAGTTTATGCTCTTCAGGAGCATAAGCATATGATCTTCTAGATCATAGTTACACTTGTGTTCTTCATAGTTTAGGTATGCAACAGTATTCACATACAATTTTCCTCTCCCCCCTTGAATGCTGTTGCATTTTTGGGTAGGTGAAATATTGCTCTTCAGAAGTATATTAAGAACCCATGCTCTTCTGGAGCGGAGTAATAAATTTTCATATGGATAATTTCTGTTTATTAAATAAAGAATATATCATTGCATTGTCTTCAGGACAAATGCTCGGGTCATTATACGAGAAACGACAATTTCATGTGCATATAAAAAGAATTAAGCAGCAATAAAGATAAACACAAGATAAAATATAGCAAAAATAGTAAAATTAAAATTAAATCAATTAATATATATCAACTTGCACCTTCAGGGTAAGCAAGAATAATATTTCAATATCGTGGTCATTATCTCGACCAAATATGGTTTCATTAATATTACATTTGTCCTTCTGGGACACACATTTCTTCAGGTGCGTACACTTGTAATTAAATTTCGTGAGAATAACCATCTTCTGGTGGTCATTCAATGTCCAACTTCTGGTGGTCAAATATTTATTTGCAGGATCTTTTGGCAGTAAGATTTCCGCTCTTTGCTGCATTTTTCTTTTATTGAGTCCTCTGGACTCTTTTAATCTTCCAAACTATTATCATTTAAATGCATTTCAGCATTTAATGCCCATAACAAATTTCTTCCAGAAATTTTGAGGTCCTCGATATCAAGTTACATAATAAAAAAAACTTAATTAAAATAAATAAACAGGGACCTTTTATTAATTACCCCAATTAAAAATAAATGACTGAAAATTAAAAGTGATGGGCCTTGAAAGAGCCCAAACAAAATGTGAATAAAATTAAAAATGAGGAATTTAAATGCAATGGACCCTTTTAATAGCCCATTGTGTAACTTTGCTAGAAATATTTAAATATTCCATCGTTATTTTTTTTTAATTGGATGGTTCTGGCATTGCCGTTGGGTTACACTCCTTTGGGGTATTCAATAATGGACTTTGGTTTTCAACAAAAAAAAAATAATGGAGTTTGGTATGGTGGGGCATTTGATGCAACACAAAGCTAACGAATACTGAAAATTCAATAATTCATTTGATGCAACATGGACTTTGGTTTCGCATAAGGTTGATTGTTGAGGGAATCAGTTGAAAGGTGCTTCTCTTGTTGTTTTACTACTAACCACTAACCCAATTCAAATAATCCCCAAAGCGTGTCAAGATCAATGTACAAAACCACACACTAAACTCCATTTCTGTGTGAGTGCACCACTCCTCCATATATATACACCAAAGAAACCAAGACACGGATATAATTATAGTTAGAAGTAAAGAGGACAAAAAAAACTGACCTGAAAAAGGAAAGAAGATGAGATCACCGAGGTCGTTAGGGAGGAGCAGTCCCCGAGCCCAAAAGGGCTTGTTGGCTTTCTCACAGGGAACTAACTCCTCAATCCCCAAACTAACCTCCACCTCACCCACATCTTCCTTCTCCGCCATTGACAACACCTTCCTCGCCATACTCACAACCACTGCTGCCGCCTGGTTTCTTCCATGTTTGGGATCCCAAGTTCATCATCAGAAGCTTCAAGAAGATGCCTTATCACCCTCTCTTTATCATCAACCTCCTCTTCCTTCATAGAAGAAGAAGACGAGGAAGATGCATAATTCTCCACGGAGGTTGTTAGCGTTGTTGGGTTTTCTTGCTCGGCTTCGGAGCCGGATGCACCGGAGAGAGGGTCAAAGGTGGAATCCTAAGAGAGCTCTTGTTGTAGGGTAGTGAATAGAGAGGAGAGATCTTGGGTGGCTTCGTTTTCTTCCTCTTCTTCGTCGAGGAGGGAAAGTATGTGGTTATAGGACTTGTGGCGTTTAGTCTCTTCTTGGGTTTCTTCTACTAGGGCGTCTTCTTCCCTTTGGCGTTTCAATGAAGCTTCTGCTGCCATTGGAGCTACTGGGGAGACTTGAGAGAAGAATAAGCCAGACTCCCTAAGTTGGAGTTCCGGTCAAATGAGTGAAAAGCAAAAAAGGGTCTTGTTATAAGGTTGTTGCCGGCGGCGGTGGTGGTGACGAAAAGCACCGGAGTGACTGAGGATTCTCCGGTCGATGTGCTGGTAAATCTCTGCAAAACGATGCTCGGGTAGAGACGTTCGTGCCGATAACGTGTTATAAATAAAGTGATTAATGGAAGAAATATTGGAAAAGAAAATGAAGAGAGGGGATGTTGATGGAGAGAAAAGAGAAGAGACGAATTGGGGAGAAGAGCTACGTTTCAGCTCGGTTTTTTCATTATGTATAATAGCATATATATATACAGAAAAAGGGTTGGTGGAATAGTGACATCCACTATTACAACGCGTTTTATAACACTATATATATATATATATATACGTATAAATTAAAGATAGTGACTAGGCACGTTATCAAAAGAGTTGGGTCTAAGCCCGTTTATCTTAGCAAGAGCCCTTTTCACAATTTAACACCATTTCTTTGATAAACCACCATCTCCAACATGCTATTTGGGTTTGGGTTGGCCTTTAGGAACAAAGCACCATTCTCCATTTCAGGTTTGGTCACTACAGTCCCAAAACGTAATACGTAATGATTCCAAGGAAAGCATTTAAGAGACTTGATATTAAATAAAACATTTGTAGAACCGAGGAACTCCTCCCACTACAAGGTTAGGATAGATTTAATCCCAGCATCCATTTAACCTTTTGACCAACCCGAAAACGTAATCAAAGCCCGACTCGGACCCAACATAATAAAACATTTAGCCTAAGTCGAAAGCCCAACGCATGAATCCACTACCTTAATATAAAACATGTTGGTCCTCAAATTAAGAAGAACAGTTTACACTTCAACGTTAATATTAAAGAAGAATGAGTGTATTAGTAATTATTCTGTTCGCCAGCTTCCCTACTTGCCTAGACGGGGCAGTTTATTACTATTAGTTGTACCAGTTAAGTGGCCAGTCCACAATGCATGACTACAACCCAATTAAACAATCAAGCAGCGGAAGGAAATCGTCAAGACCTTAAGCCAAGAGCATTATCTATATCACTGTCTTAAAAACCCTTTTTTTATATATAAATTATTCAAAACCAAAAGCATTCTCCAATAATTTGTCAGTTATAACATGGTCCACTTCTTAACCAGTTCATGCTAACAATCCCTCCACAGTTTAATTGAAAGCCATAAATTCATCAATAGGAATATGACGTGCATATGAAATCAAACATACGGTGAGACACGTCATACAAGACTGGATTCTGCAGACCCACAACCAAGTTCTTAACTCGTTATTAAGCTTCGAGGTAACAACCCACAAGCACCTCAACTCTCGGGGCAGCCGTAACTAAAACAAAAAAAATTAGATTCATATTTGCTGTTCAGCCATATCAAACTTACCAATAAAACTGTTGTTAGAATCAAACTCGAAATCGGGCGACAGTATCAGCTCACATCGCACTAGAACCGGCCCATCAACACCGGACCACCGCGACCAACCCGAACTCCCAGTTCATCCGCCAACTGAAACGAGCAAAACACCCAAGCAACCCATGGTCAACTTGCTACCACCGGCCAACACGACCACCACCGATCCACAGCCCCAACAACACCACCCAATTAGTAAAATAACCCAGAAGAAAAGAAAAGAAAGGAAAGAGCTTTAGGGGAGTTGATTAGGGAGAGGGAGAGGAAACGTGGAGAGAAAAAAAGAAAAAGAAATGAACGTGGGTGGCCGAACTCGGAAAGGAAAGGGAGAAAAGAAAGAAGGGGCATCCGAACTCAAAGACAGAAAAAGAGAAGAAAAGTCAAGAGAGAGAAGAAAAAAGAGAATATATAGGTGCACCCTAGTGTTAGGGTTTCGTCAATAGCAAAAAGGCGTCGTTTTGCCTCCAAACGACATCACTTCGTCTACAAGCCCCTCCTCTGGTCAACCTCATAGTCAAAACACACTCCTATGTGTGTTTTATGCTTTGCCCCAGACAAAACTACGTAGTTTTAATTGAAACTACTGCCAATGACGTGTTTTATTCCCATAACACTATCTAATTCCACATACAAGAAAATACTTGGAGAAAAAAAATTTTATAATTCTAGAAATACATTTCTCACGACCATGAAATGATCCCGAAAATTTTTACGAGGGCAGAAATTGGAAATTAAATTCCAAAAAAAATTAAAAATTCCACAACAGTTAATTAACGAAAAATCGGGGCGTTACATTTCTGTTCTTAAAAAGTGTAATGGGATTCCGGCGCAATAGGTTACTCCACTACTTCTGGTGGATTCCATAACCAACATGATCTTGCAACCTGTTGAAGTGCTAGACAAGAGAGTCGTCCAAGATAATGGCACCACTATTGAACAATGGTTCATTCGGTGGGAGGGACTTCCTTCTAATTGCAGCGACATGGGAAGATAAGGTTGAGCTCTGTCGCCGTTTTCCTTCTCTAAACCTTGATGACAAGGTTCCTATTGGAGATGGGGGTGTTGTTGTGAACAAGGCCCAACTGGGCTATCCGTAAGCCCAGCAGCTGGATGAAGTGCTTGTAAACGAGGCCCAACCAAATACTCTCCCTACAGCTGAACCTCCTAGAAGGAGTATGAGAACCAGAGTTCCCTTCAGAAGGCTCGGCGGTTATAGCCTGGGACGTATGATGTCAGAGGCTTAACGAATGTGCGAGAAAAGTGGTAGCGGCTGGTACTACTTAAGGGGACAGAAGTTGGCAGTATAGGCATGCTAGTATTGGAATAGAAGATTCTCCTTTTACCCCTCTTCTTGGTTGTTTCATGCTTGTACTGGAAATTGGAGAGTTATCCATTTCCCTTTTCTTCTTGTAGTTTGCTTTTCGATCAATAAAAGCAACTACTCCTCTGCGAGTAGCTTACCTGAGCGATATTGTTGAGTAGCTTTCATAACAATTAGACTGAATTAAACAGACACTTCTTGAAGTATTTGCACCCGTACAATTGCAACAGAGCAAAAGATATTATGAAACAATTCAACAACTTGTCCTAGAAGTATTTATAGAAAAACAAATAAACACAAGCAAATGCTCCCAAGACATATACATATAGTTCTTGGGAGAGGAGGTCAAAGACGCCTCTTTCTCTTCGGAGAAGTGTGTCCTATAGCAGCACTAGTTTCTGCAGCTGTAATTTTAAGCATTGGTATGCTGATTCGTTAGTTGCTTAGGGGATGCAGCGATACCATCTCTTTCCACATCTTCGACACGCTAAAAACCATGGGGATCCCTTTCTCAAACTAAAAATACAGCAAAAGAAATCAACTTCATCAGGAAAATATGAGCAAGCAACAGGAAGTAAAGGAAAACTCAATAGGTACAACGCCATTGTATCAATAAATAAAGTTAAAAAAGAAAAAATGGGGAGGTTACTTCATTACAAGCACAAAAGCAAGTCAAGGCGCAATTCACATAATGTAAGTTTGTGTACAGGATATATATAAGAAAAAAACTGAGTGTTGGGTTAGTCAACCAGAAATTATTTGACTTCCAAGAAAAGTTTTTATATATAGATCATATTCTAGCAGAATAACATTTGCCTGATGAGATCAAATACTGAATACCTAAATAATGATCTCAGTGCATAGACTTTTTGTTTTACCAATTTGAGGTGTGAAAAATAGTATCTTAAATGTGTTTATTTGGTCTCACTTAAACAAAGAATAAAACACTTTTAGGATACAACAAAACCCTCAAAACTCTCATTAAAATTTGTAACGAAGAAAGAAAAATAAATAGATCCTTTTATAGACGCCGAAAGGTATTGCTTCAATGATCATATCCTTTCCATGTAAGTGCATATACCTGTACATTCTTATGATACAACGTTTTATGACAAACTGCTCACAACAAAAAAAACTGAAGAGTAATTTTATGATATTAAATAAAAATGAATTTTATTTAACTAAATAAAATAATTTGTCAAGACAATGGTTCCAAAAGTTGTTATATTTACTCTTTTTCCAATGTAGGACTTTAAACATTACAATCTACTAATAATCCCGCACTAGATTGTAATGTTTAAATCTATATATCTTCATTTTTTTCCCCCACAAGATTGAAAATTACAATCTAGTATGTCTCACTTGGATAATGTTATGCTTAACTAAAAGTATCTCATGATTTAAACCTTCTATTAGTGATAATGCCTAGGTCTAATGAAGTATTTGGTGTCCATAGATTAAACTAAAACTCCTTATTATAGCACCAAACACCTCACACATAAAATTATCTAGATTCTCAATGAGGTTATAACTATTTTAGCACATTTCTGGCTATGTGCTAATCCTATGTTCACGAATATTTACAAGAATAAAACCTTAATTTTTGTTAGAAGTGGCACCACTTCTTATATTCGTATAGGTGGAGTCTCTTGATATAAGTTTTTGTTACTTTAGACATTCAATTACTAAAACTCTATTAAGAGCATACACTCATCCTTTTCTCTTGTAACAATATGCATTGAAATATCTTAGAATGAAACACAGTGTTTTATTCTTTTCAGTACCAAACAAACACATGCAACAACTTGTTGTTACCCTTTAAACTTTGAAATTAGTAGTTAACCAAATCAAAGTTGGATTACCATTGTTGGTATCTGTTGTATAGATTTTAGTCACATTCCACTTGATGTTAGTTTCAACATTTCTCTTGTTAATCCTTTGGTCAGCAGATCTGCTAAGTTATTAGCTGATTTAACATAAACAATGGTGATTATTCCATTAGAGACCAATTCTCTAATATATGCATGTTTAAGACTCATATTCTTTTGACTTTCCATTGTATATTTTGCTACAAGTTCTAGACATTGTTGCCTCACTATTGCAGTGCAAAGAAATTGCTGGGATTAGTTGTGGCCATAACTCAATATCTAGTAATAAATTTCTTAACCATTCAGCCTCTTTACCTGCAGAAGCTAATGCTAAAAATTCTGATTCCATCATGGAATGTGTTATGCAAGTTTGCTTTTTGGATGCCCATGAAATGACACCTCCTCCCAATGTAAAGTCCATCAGGGAAGTGGATTTGTTATCACTTGCATTAGTGATCCTACTTGAATCCGAGTAACCTTCTAATACTAAAGCGAATCCTGAATAAAACAAGTTTAATTCTTTTGCACGTTTAAGATAACCAAGTATTCTTGTAATTTCTTTCCAATATTCTCTACTTGGATTTCTAGTATATCGTGACATTTTGCAAACAGAGAAGACAATGTCAGGACGTGTATAGTGCATTGCCTACATTAACTTCCAATAACACTAGCATATTCTAATTGTACAACTGCAACTCCAATATTTGCCACAAGTTTAATACTTGTACCGTATGGAGCATTAACTTCTCTAATTCCATGGTGCTTGAACTTTCTAATAATTTGTCTATATAATGAGACTGACTAAGCATAAACGCTTTGTCATGTTTTCGAACTTTAATCCCTAGGGTTGTTTCTACTTTATTTAGATCTTTCATTTGAAAGACTGAAGTAAGATATTGTTTAGTCTCATTAATGTCAAGCATATTAGTACCAATGAGTAACATGTCATCTACATATAGACATATTATAACTTCGTAATCGTTGGTAAACTTAGAGTAGATAAACTTATCTGCTCCATTATGTTTGAATCCATGTGATCAAATTGCACAATCAAACTTTTCATGCCATTATTTTGGAGCTTGTTTTAAGCCATATAAGGATTTGACAAGTTTACATATTTTTCCTTCATTTCCTTTATGTACAAAAACCTCAGGTTATTCTATATATACTTCTTCTCTTAAAACTCTATTTAAGAAGGCTATCTTGACATCCATTTGATGAACTTTTAATCCGTATATGGATGCTAAGGCAAAAAGTAATCTTATGGATGCTGTTCGTGCTACAGGAGCATAAGTATCGAAGTAGTCAATTCCCTCCTTTTGCCTAAATCTTTCGGCAACTAATCTTGCCTTAAAGGTTTGTACATTACCATCAATGTTATATTTCCTTCTGAATATCCACTTACAACCAATAGCTTTAGAGCCAAGGCGTAAATCAGTTAGGATCCAAGCATTAATAGTGAATTCATTTCATCATCTATAGCTTCTTTCCAGAAATCTACATTTCTGGAAGATATTGCCTCACTAAATATCTTAAGATCCATTTCTGTATTGAGAACCGGAGATATAACACCGAGGACATTTTTTCTATCTCCTTCTGTTAAGAAAACAATGGAATCTGTTGAAACAACATCAGGGGGCAAGTACTTCTCCGTCCTGATTCGTTGACTCTTTCTAGGTTTGAATGGACCATCAGTGCCTTGTAGTTTTGCAACTTCAACCGAACTTGGTATGGAATCATTTTCTTTAATGATCTCTTCGGTTGAATTTTGGACAATGTTATTATTTATAAATTTCTTCTCAAAGAATCAACATGTATAGACTCAACTATCACATTTGATACCATATCCAGGAGTCTATATGCTTTAGAGCTTTGTGCATATCTAACAAAAATATTTTTACGTCTCCTTGACCCCAACTCTGTCCTTTGTGGGTCTAAAACTTTGTAGTAGGCTATATACCCCCACATTTTGAAGTGATTCAAATTTGGATTTCTAGAATTCCATAATTCATATGGTGAAGCCCTTAATTTCTTTATATGGATTCTATTTTGAACATAAGATGCAGTTAGAATGGCCTCACCCCACAAATTAGAAGGCAACGTAGCATTTAAAAACATACCATTCACTATATCTACTAATGTCCTATTCTTTCTTCCAGCAAGCGTATTCTGTTGTGGTATATAGGGTGCAGTTCTTTGACTAATAATTCCATGTTCTTCACTAAATCTAGAAAATATATTAGGAAAACACTCACCACCCCTATCACTTCTCAAGATCTTATTCTTTTTCTCTTATTGGTTTTCAACAGTAGATTTGTATTCTTTAAATTTTTCAAAGGCTTCATCCTGTGTTCTCATCAAGTATACATAAGTGAATCTAGAGTAATCGTCAATAAATCTAATGAAATAACTTTTACAACATCTAGTGATCATGCCATTTGATTCACATATATCAGTATATACTAATTCTAGCAAACATGTATTTCGTTCAACATGAGGAAATGGTTTTCTAGTTATTTTTGCTTCTGAACATATTTCATATTTAACATCGTGATCATTTTGATACAAAATATATCCAAGTTTAGACATATCTTTCATGTATCTAAAGTTTAAATGTCCTAATCTTGCATACCAAATAGAAGATGTAGACTCAACAATATAAGAAGAAGAACAATTTATTTCATTAATACTAAATTTGAACATACTATTACAGGAATATCCCTTGCCAACAAATATACCATTCTTAGAGAAAATAACCTTATCTGATTCTAAAACGACTTTGAAGTCCTTCTTACATAAAAGACTAGCAGACATAAGATTCTTGCTCATATACATAAAAAATATTCAGCAAAGTTAATTTTTGTCCAGAGGTGAATTATAACTCTATTGTTTCTTTTCCCAATATTTTGGTAGGATTGTGGTTGCCCATTAGCACTTCTTCCTTTTGTTGCAATTCTTGATAAGTCTTGAATATTTCTTTGTTATTGCTAACGTGAATGGTAGCCCCTGAGTGCAACTACCATTTATCAGACCTTTTTCTAGTAGCCATGTGCAACTCAGCAACCATTGCAACTAATTCCAAGACTTTATCTTGCACTACCATGTTTGCAGCATTGGAATCATTTGCATCATTCTTTTTCAAAGGAACATTTATGTGTCTACACTTCTTAATGTAGTGTCCTTTTTTGCCACAATGAAAGTAAGTTCTATTCTGTTTCATATTTTTGGACTTCTTAAAGACGCCTCTCTTCTTTTGTGCCTTCAATTTGTATTTATTTTTTTCTGAACTGCTTCCACTTACATAATTTACTTTAGCAGTAGAAGCTATAGCTTCAATTTGCAAAAGTATGGGGAACTGTTCCAAAGTGAAAGCCTTCATTTCATTAGAATGAAGCATCTTCTTCCGATACTCATTCCAGCTTGGAGGCAGCTTGGACAGAATTGCTCCAATTTGAAGTACATCAGGGATTTTGACATCTAGTTCACTAAGCTTGGTAACTAGGACTTTCAAATCATTTACTTGATCCATAACTGGCAAGGAATCAGACATTTCAAACTCAAAATATTCTAATGCAAGGAATTTTTCAGTACCTTTTTTCTTAGTCTAGAATTTCTTTTACAGGACTTCCCACAATTCTTTTGGCTTCTTCAATGGTTGGTAGACATAAAAAATCTCATTGGGGAGAGTACTCATAATCTATCCTCTGTATTTCAATTCATCTTCAACATACTTCTTCCTATTGTTTTTGACTTCTTCAATATCAGCATTTGTTGGTGCAGGTAACTCAGGAAGATCAGATTTTAAGACATAGATGGTCAGATAGAAAATCATCTTGTCTTTCCATCTGGTAAAATTTTCTCCAGTAAAGCGCTCAAGTTGGATGGCTTCTTCTTTGTATGATGGTTCTGTCGCCATCCTATAAACACCTTTAAATTGTTAGAAAATTACATTATTAGAGACAGAAGGAATAGGTTTTTAGGCGTGAAAAATACTATCTTAAATGTGTTTATTTGCTCTCATTTAAACAAAAAATAAGATACCTTTAGGATTCAACAAAAGCCTCAAAACTCTTAGTAGAATCTGTAACAAAGACTAAAAGAAAGAGAGATAAATAGATCCTTTTATAAACTCTAAGAGTTATTGCTTCAACGATCATATCCTTTACATATAACTGTATACAACTGTACATTCTTAGGATACAACGTTTTATGATAAACTGCTCACAACAGTACAAAACTGAAGACCAATTTTATTATAATAAATAAAAATAAATTTTATTTAAATAAATGAAATAATTTGTCAAGACAATGGTTCCAAAAGTTGTTATATTTACTCTCTTTCCAATATAGGACTTTAAACATTACAATCTACTAACAATTAGAGCTAGACCAAAATAATGGATTCTGATGATATACATAACCTGACATCTCCTGAGCCTCCAGGAGCAGGGGTCGAGCCAGAACAAGTAATTAACAGAGGGGTTGAGCCAGAACAAGTAATTAACAGGGGCATACCACAGTTATATGTGTTTTTGGAACAAATGTGACAAATGAGGGAAAACAAATCTATGTTATCTATACTATATAACTAAAAGAGAACCGTCTCTCCTCTAAACACATTTGCTTTTATTTTTTTGTCCACTACTATCTTCCTCATTTACTACAACTTCCTTCAATGTTTTTATTTAGGATTATAGACTTCTTTTATCCGTGGATGCTGAAGTTGGAGGTCATTACTATGTTGGATTTTAGTTTCTTTTTATTCCTCTATTCCCCTAGTTGACCTACTTTAGTCCCTCTCACCAGAATCCGGTGGAAAATGCTAACGCGGTCAGTTTTCCAATGGCACGTCAGCATATGTGGAACACCATGTCAGGTCGAATCAATAAATTAAACTGGCTCGACCCGATTGGTTCTCCCATCAAAAAGACCCATTTTGCAAATCCGGTGGGGCCCGTAATTTGTTCATTTTCTATTTTTTTTTGTTTTTTCATAAAATATAATTTTTTAAAAACCTTTCATTGAAATAAAAAAAATTTAAAAACAAAATAATAACTTATACTAGTTAAATAATAATTTAATTTCTTTAAAGCCCATTGAATTAAAAATTCTTTTAAAAATAAAATAATAACTTATAATGGTTTTGAAAGAATTTTTAATTCAATAAAAGGATTTAAAGAAATGGTTTTGGATCGAGCCTGTTCGATTTGTTGGTTCGACTAGAAATGTGTGTTCTGCTAGCAGTGTGATCAAGCTGTTGAAAATTGCAGTAGCAAGTTTGGTACCTTTAGCTTATATGTAAAAGAATTAAGTGTGCAAGTAGTGTGTGCTTTCAATTATTGTAATGTTTTTAAATTTGTTATCCTAATCATTCTTGGGAGGCTTCATGTTTAGCAAACCAAGAAGATCAAGTGGCTTAGTAGTCTGTTGGATTATTGGTCTGCTGCTGCACATTGTTGCTTGGTTTAGTGACCTGCTGATGTACATTACTGCAAAAAGTTGTTGCAACCACCAAGGCCTATAAGTATGTGGTTTGTAATTTTGGAGAAGTAAGTGAAATAAAAGTAAGAACGCTGGTTTTTCAGTTCATTACATGTACTTTGGCTTGCTCTGTGAGTGATCAAAAGAGAATATAATAGGATTAGAGAGAAAATCAATGAAAAAGTAACGAAAAAAATTAGCTTTGGGGTTTTGCAGAATCTTGAAATTTTTTCCAAAAAGCCCAAAATTGGTAGCGGAGCAGGTTCTTTCTTTCAGGTATGTTTCTATTTGCTAAAACTACACCAAATCATTCCCAAACACTTACCTAAACACTAAACCACCGAATGAATACCCAACCAGCAAACAAAACCACCACATCTTTACCCTTACCACCTATTTTTGATGGAGAAAACCACAACTATCGGGCTATAAGGATGAATTTTTTTTTTGTAGCTAATAGTTTTTGGTTTTTGATTAAAGAAGGATTTTCACAAGAAGAAGATACTGAAGGCTTGTCTGTGAACCAGTTGAAAACAAATAATGAAAGATTTCAGAAGCACGAAACTACAATTTCATTTATGTTTTCTCTAGTTTCATAGGAAATTTTTCCTTTGATTGTTGGATCCTCAACAGCCAAAGAAGTTTGAGAAATTTTTGGAAAATCAGTTTATGTGGTACAACTGAAATAAGACAAAGACGTAATCATTGAGAAGAGATTTTGAGATGCTAAATATGTTAAAAACAGAAACTATTAGGGAGTATGCCTCCAGAGCTCAAGCCATTGCCAAATGAATCAGGCTCTATGGAGAAGTGGTTTCTGAAGTTAGGATAGTTCAAAAGATTCTCAATACAGTTATAGACAAATTTGAGGCTAAAGTATCTGCCATTGAGGAATCCAGAGACATCACTCAGAAGTCAGTACCTGAAATTGATGAAAAATTGGAAGCTTATAAGTAGAGGAATGTAAGAAGAGTTGAAGCTGGGATTGAAACTACCTTTCAAGCTAAGCAAAAGGGTGTCAGCAACAAGACGAAAATAAAGTAGAAGGGAGACAAAAAATAGCAAGGAGAAGGGTCAAGTTCACAGGTGTTTCTTCCACCTTGCAAGTTTTGTGGAAAGATAAACCACCTGGAGCAGAGGTGCTGGAAAAATAAGCAGTGCAATTTTTATCAAAAATTTGGGCACATAGAATGCTATTGTAGAGCAAAACAGAATGGAGCTAATCAGCAGCAGACCCATGATCAGATGCAACAACAAAATGCTTAGACTCAATATCGAGCTAAGCTAGCTGAAGGCAAGCAAGCGAAGCGTATGTGCATGGCCAATGAATATGCAAAAAGATCTGATCGAACTATCTGGTTTACTGACAGTGGATGCACCAGTCATATCACTAGAAATAAAAAATGGTTCAAAAGCCTGGACAACACAACACATGCAGAGGTCAGGACTGCTGATGGCGCAAAACTTATGTCTGCTGGTAAAGGTACTGTGATTATGATCTTTAATGGAGCCGCTAAGCTAATTAGAGATGTCTTGTTCGTACTTGGATTTAAACATAATTTGTTGAGTGTGCCACAACAGATTGAGAAGGGATATTCTGTTACCTTTGAAAATGGATGCTGCATAATTTCTAAAAAGAATGGTAGACAGATTTGTGAGTTTAGAATGCAAAATATCATTTTTATTTTGTAAACTTGGAAATGCATACTGAAATGTATTTCAATTGTGAAGTTGATGAGAGTGATTTATGGCATAGAAGATATGGACATGTTGGTATGCATTCATTGAAACTAGCTGCACAAAAAGAGATTGTTAGAGATTGCCACTAGTGCAAGAACTTGCTACTGTTTGTGAACCACGTCAGTTAGGAAAATTGCACAGAGCAACTTTCTCTGTTGCTGCAAAATTGAGAGCATCAGAGAAGTTGGAGCTTGTGCATACTGATCTTTGCGGGCCAATGCAGAGTCCATCTCTTAGTGAAAATCTTTATTTTCTGCTATTTATTGATGATTTAACAAGAATGACTTGGGTGTACTTCTTGAAGAACAAGCTGACTACTTCAAAGGTGTTGAAGAAGTTTAAAAGTATGGCTGAAGTTTAGAGCTATTTCAGTTTAAGAAATTTGAAGTCTGATAGAGGAGGAGAGTATGTTTGTAATAGCTGTGAGGAATTCTGCAGCAAAAATTGCATAGTACATCAACTAACAGTGCCTTATTCACCTCAGCAAAACGGTGTAATGCAAAAAAAGAATAGAACTATAGTAGAACTAGCTTGTAGCATGCTAGTAGAGAAGAAACTTCCTCAAATATTTTGGGGCAAAAGCTACCTACACTGTTGTGTATCTCATCAATAGACTTCCAACAAAATCAGTAAAAGGAAAGATTCCCATTGAAGCTTGGACTAGTTAGAAACCAATAGTTTAAGCACCTCAAAGTGTTTGGCTCCCTCTGTTATGTGCATATTCTAGATGAGAAAAGAAGAAAATTGGATTTTAGGGAAAAATAAGTGATCTTTTTTGGCTACAGCACCCAATCAAAAGGCTATCGAGCATTCTCGACCGATAATGAGAAAGTTGTAACTACAAGGGATCTCAGGATTGATGAGAATGCTTATTAGGATTGGAAAGAGAAGAAAGTAATGAAGAAAAATCCATGTAACTCAACTAAAGTACAAGAAGATCAGCCTTTAAATGAAGAAGATTATGATTCTGATATACCTCCAGCAAAGGTTAGACCACTTGTTGAGATATGTGAGAGGTGCAATCTCGTAGAAGTAGAGCCACATTGTTATGAAGAGGCACCAAAGCAAGAGCATTAGAAAAGGGCCATGCAGGAGGAAATAGGCATGATCAATAAGAAAGAAACTTTGGAATTGGTTGCTGGGCCAGGAAATCAAGGTATTTCGCACAAAAATGAATCCTGATGGAGCCATTCCAAGTTCAAAGCAAGGGCTTATGGTCAAAGTCTATGCACAACAATATGACCTTGACTACCTTGAAATTTTTGCACCTATGGAATGTCTTGACATAATCAGATTGCTCTTGGCTTTCTCTGCTTAAAACAAATGGAAAGTGTTCCATCGAGATGTGAAATCCGCATTTCTAAATGGATTTCTGGAAGAGGAAATTTATATTGAGCAACCTGCTGGTCTTATTTTGGAGGAGAAGGAAGATTATATTTAAAGGATAAAGGAAGCACTCTGTGGACTAAAACAAGCTCCAAGAGCTTGGTATTGTCGCATGGATTGTTACTTGGCACGTCAAGGATTCAAAAGAAGTGAAAGTGAAGAAATCTTGTATGTTGTAGGGAGTTCTTATGATGATTTGATCATAGTCTCCATCTATGTTGATGATATCCTAGTTACCAGAGCTGGTCATAGCAAAATTTCACACTTCAAAATTGAAACAGAGAAAGAGTTTGAGATATCTGATTTGGGATTGATGCAATACTTTCTTGGAATAAAAGTGAAGTTGTGGACTGAAGGGATTGTGATTTCACAAAAGAAGTATGCTAAAGGAATTTTAAGAAAATTCTAAATGGTTTCTTGTAAGTCAGTAGCAACTCTGTTGATCCAAAACACTAAACTTGCAAAGAATGAGGATGAAGAAGACGCTGAAATTAGGATTTTCAGGAGCTGTGTAGGGAGTTTGTTGTATCTTACAGTGATTCACCCTGATTTATTATTTGTAACCAATTTGCTATCTAGGTTCCCCAATGCACCAAAGAAGAGTCATGTAACAGTAATGAAGAGAGTGCTCAGGTATGTTAAGGGCACTACTGATCTTGGTTTACACTACAACTCAACTAAAGATGGAAATTTAAAAGTATATAGTGACAATGATTGGGCTAGAAGTGTAGATGATATGAAAAGCACAACTGGTTATGTTTTATAATTTGGCTCAAATGCATTTTTACGGTGTTCCACGAAGCAAAGTGTAGTTGCTCGGTCCATAGCTAAAGCAGAGTATCTTGGTGCTGTTTCAATTGTAAATCGAATTGTTTAGTTTAGAAAGATCATGTTGGACTTGAAGATGGAGCAAGAGGAACCAATGGAATTATTCTGTGACAATCGGTCTACTATTGCAATGATAAGGAGTCCAATTGATCATTGAAGGACAAAACATTTCAAGATAAAGTTTCATGTGATCAGAGAAGCTGAGAGTGAAGGAGATATTCAAGTCTGGTTTTGTAGTTTTGAAGAACAACTCGTACACATGTTTCACAAAATGTCTGCCCAAGAGCAGCTTCGAGATGTTAAAGAGCTTGTTAAAATTGAAGAGTAGCTTGGTCAAGGAGGAGTGCTAGTAGTGTGATCAAGCTGCAATCACAACTACTGAAAATTGCAGTAGCAAGTTTGGTACCTTTGGTTTATTTCTAAAAGAATTTCAGGCATGCAAGTTGTGTGTCCTTTCAATTACTGTTATGTTTTTTAATTAATTTGTTATGTTACCCTGATCATTCCTGGAAGGCTTCATGTTTAGAAACCCAAGAAGATCAAGTGGCTTAGTGGTCTGTTGGATTATTGGGCTACTGCTGCACTTTGTTGCATGGTTTAATGGTCTGTTGCTGCACATTTGATATGTGTGCATATCATATAGTAATTTGGAGCATAAAACATCCTTTTGGCCAAGCATTTAGTTGAAGATCATGCGTGTTAATTATAGTTTTAGCTTATTTTCTACTAGTATTGCTTTCACTTATTAGTTTCTACTTTCAGGTACCTTTTGTTGCAAAATGATCTGATTTTCGAAGAATTGACGCCCTTCGAGGAATTCTGGAAAGTTTGGAGCCAATTCGTGAAGATTTCTTGGCGATAAATTTCTGACAGAGTCAGGCCGTTAAACCAGCGAACCAGGACCTGATGATATATTATTTCTGCGACAAAGGAAGACTTGCTGGCCAATCAATAATTGGCGCCGACCTACTGCTATTCTTAAGGAAATAAAGAGATGTTTTTGCTGCACAAAAGAAGGAGAAGTCCCAAAAGATATTTATTCCTACAAATTAGTTACCTTAGCTAGATTGTAGGAATTAAATGCTAGGGTTTCACAATAATAAAGACATACATCGGCTGCAGCAAAGAGGCCTCTCTCTCTCTCTCCAGAATTTTGTTATCGACAAGCAGTAGCAAGTTGGTGAAGAAGAAGCACTCTTGTGGAATTATTATTTGTTCTTGATTTTGGTTTGTATTATAAACAAATCTTCCATGTTTGTTTTCTTTCTAGGTATGAACTAAACCCTTCTTTCTAGATCATAAGGGATGTAGCTACTTGATTTCTTTTATGGTTTAATTACTCCTCGAATAATTTTCTTATTCGTGTTCTTGATTGATTTGTGTGTGCTTTATTCAAGGTTAGAGACTGTCCATCTTTAGTTCTTGCCTTAGGATTTAAACTGAGTACCAACAGGAGAAGTTTAATTCTGAAAAAAAACACAATCAACCTTGATCTTGATACTGAAAGGTAATAGGTTATTATGGATTAAGTAACAACATAAAACATCATTGGTCTTAGGAATAGGTTTGATTTATGACAGTGGTAGAATTGACCTCTAAGTTTAAATTGTACCTCCAAAAGTCGATGATTTCACCTTAGGTTGTTACCCATCAAGAAAACGAGTAAAAGGTTGTAGATTTTTAGTGGACAGTGTCGCCCCGTTTGCAGACATGGAACAGAGTCACCCTGTTAGCAGAATCTGGAGGATAATTAATGTATAAAAGAATAGAGTAGTGAACCCCGATTGATCTAAAACTTTTGTAATCTGGTATCTTCATATTATTTACGGTTTGAAATTTTTTATTTTACTGTTGAATCGCAATTTCAATTTACAACCTCCAATTTATCATTATTTTTACTGTTTTCAGCCTAACAGAGTGAGTTTGTTGATTAGTTATTTTGTCTAGTCCTTGTGGATATGACCTTGTGTGCTGCTGCGATCTGTGCGCTTGCAGATTTGACACATCTAGTTTTTGGCGCCGTTGCCGGGGACTAGCATCGAAGTAATTAATTACTGATTTAATCTATTAGGCTTTTATTTTTCTTCTACCCGTTTCTTTTCCGAGTTTCAGGTTTCAGGTTTGTAAGAGCTCTGAAACTCGCAGCAAAAATCTCAAACTTGTCTTCCATTCTTTTCCAGAACATTTTCTTCGAAAGGGACATGAAAAATCTGGACCGAAAGTTTCTGTGGAAAAGGAAACAGGAGATGAACGGACGACCCTGCTGCCATGACGGACAATGAGATGAATATCGTGCCTATGAAAGAGATGTTGGCACGCGAGATTAAGACCAGGAGTTATCCCATCGTTCACCTTGAAATGACAGCAACTCACTACGAGCTGAAACCAAGCCTAATTCAGCTTGTGGAGAATCGTACTTTTGGTGGCTCACCATCGGAGGATCCGCATAAGCACTTGCACAATTTCCATCAGTATTGTGACACTATCAAGATCAAATAATATAGTGGTGATGCCAAGAGACTCCGCCTATTCCCTTACTCATTGAGGGATAAGGCTAAAAAGTGGTTGTCTAGCCTTCCTGCAAATAGCATCCACTCTTGGTCCGAAATGGAGGCTGCATTTTTGAAAAATATTTCCCAACGAGCAAATAGACTCAACTTCGGTTAGAGATTCAAGGATTCAAGCAAAGAAGTGATGAATCCCTAAAGAAAGCTTGGGATAGATATCACGATTTGATTGCAAGGTGCCCTAATCACTTTGTTCGACCATTGGTATTGTTGCAAACCATTTATGATACGATAGTGCCTATAAGGCAGTCTACTTTGAATTCTATTGCATGGGGAATTTCTTGACTAAGCTCTATCCCGAAGCCTGGTAGCTGATGGAGGCTTCGGCCAATGAAACCACCAATAGGAAAGCACCTAGTGTCCTACAGCTTGACTCTGTTCAAAAAATCGAAGCAGGAATGGCAGCCATGCAGCCCTAGATTAAGGAGATGGACAGCAACTTTGATAAAATGATGGTTAAATCTATTGCAAAAACTATCTGGCTACCTCCGTTGTGTTTGGAAGATATTCTAATGGGTTATGGGGGTCTCTGGGTGCCCAAGGATATACTTACACTGTTTTTGGGGTCGGTTGGATTCGCGAAAACCCTAAAGCCCAAACCCGAACACCGAAAAGGAAGTTCCAGGAGTCCATGGCCGCCACTGCCGGCGGTCATATCGTGAAGACTGCCACTGCCGGCAGTCATCCATGCAAGACCGCCGGAAGGCGGCAGTCATTTGCTTACATCTCCGCCGGGTAGACCGTTTGGGCCCGCTCGAAAAATTCCAAAAAATTCAGGAAAAAAATTTGGGAGAAGGAGAGAAGGTAGGGAAGAGGAAATAAAAATAAAAAAAGGGGATGCACTCGAGATCAAGGTTACTGAGGGCACTTATTTGACTTTTACTTGAGTTTGCAGTAATAGAAGCTTTACATGTGATAAAGAGGCCTCTCTCTCTCTCTCCAGAATTTTGTTATCAACAAGCAGTAGCAAGTTGGTGAAGAAGAAGCTCTCTTGTGGAATTATTATTTGTTCTTGATTTCGGTTTGTATTATGAACAAATCCTCCATGTTTGTTTTCTTTCTAGCTATGAACTAAATCCTTCTTTCTAGATCATAAGGGATGTAGCTACTTGTTTTTTTTTATGATTTAATTACTCCTTGAATAATTTTCTTATTCGTGTTCTTGATTGATCTGTGTGTGCTTTGTTGAAGGTTAGAGACTGGCCATCTTTAGTTCTTGCCATAGGATTTAAACTGAGTACCAACAGGAGAAGTTTAATTCTGAAAAAAACACAATCAACCTTGATCTTGATAATGAAAGGTAATTGGTTATTATGGATTAAGTAACAACATAAAACATCATTGGTCTTAGGAATAGATTTGATCTATGACAGTGGTAGAATTGACTTCTAAGATGAAATTATACCTCCAAAAGTCGATGATTTCACCTTAGGTTGTTACCCATCAAGAAAACGAGTAAAAGGTTGTAGATTTTTAGTGGACAGTGTCGCCCCATTTGCAGACATGGAACAGAGTCACCCTGTTAGCAGAATCTGGAGG
>JAKUCV010004100.1:0-19280 GCA_028386065.3 Turnera subulata | reverse complement strand
TTTTTGATCTACTTGCAGGTTTCTTCTGGATGAGAGGCTATATATTCCTAACAGATGTATAGCATTTAGCTCTCACTGTATGCTGGTCGCACGGTTCTACTTCCCTGTATGGATGTTTGCAGTTTCTAATGAGAATCTGTTTCTCATGATTGTGTTTATGAGCACTCCCATTATGTGTGAGTGGGAGATGTTGGAAAATAGTGAGTCCACCCATAAGGGGTGCTCACTTAAGCCCAACTAGGCCCAACATGTATGTTATATAAGTCACCACAAGGGGAGGCTGATACATGGTTGAGATACACATTAGTTGGGTAGAAACACACTGTAACCAGCAATACTATAAACTAGGGATTTAGACCATGGAAACTAAGAGGCCGATCCGACATACTGTGACGGTCTCCCCCGACCAGTGATTCAAGCCGTGGCTCCCGATCCTGACAACGCTTCCGCTTCACTCAGATAAGTGTTCTTATCTATGTTATATGTATACGTACATTGAAATCCTTCATTCTCTAACACCACTCGTTCCACACTAAATATCCAGATCTTTCTCCAATTATCCAAATCTTTCTCTAATAGTCATCTAAATCCTTACTTCCAGCTCAATCTCCTCTCCTACTCATCATTATCTAAGTAGAGCCCATTGCTTTCACTGCAGTCACCTTGAGAGTTGATGTCGAAAGGAAAATGGAGTTTCAAGACTGGGCTCCAAAAATTCAAGGTGTGGTTAGCAGAGAAGAAGAGCCACGTATCCTTGGTGGTTCCATTTGGGTGTGTTTTTGGGTGATTAGTTGAGGTTGCAGGCATTGAAGAGATGAAGAAGAAGATGAATAGTATTAAGATGAATAGTTAATTTACCATTCGGTGTTTTCAAAATTTTAATCCAAATATATTTTTCAAGAGTTTGGTTTTTTTGAAAAATAATTTTTGAAACTTATCTTTAAAACTATTTTTGAAAATAGAAAATAGAGAACAATTCCAAACAGGCCCAAAGAGTCTTAAATGAAACAACTTCCTTTTTTCTTTTTTTTTTCTTACATGATTAGGCGGGCAGGTAGGCAAATAATGGAGAGTTGCAGAGCTTTTTCCTTCTTTCTTTTTTTTTTCCCTTGCATGATTAAGGGGGCAGGTAAATAATGGAGAGAGTGGTGATTGTGTGCTGACTTTTCTTCCTAATTTCCCCTCTCCATCTTATGATGGCCCTAAAGCCTATACTGAAATTGTATCCCCAGAATGGTGCATGCCAGAGGTAATTTTCTTACCCTATAAAATAAACATGTGAATTTTTATGGATGAATTGGCTTTGCGTTTAGGTATCCTGTTGAGATAACAGTAAACCTAGGTTTGAGTGGTAATAATTTCCTACCTCTCCAGACTTTTTGTTAGGCATGGAAGAGGTTATAAATTTATGGATTGTCTATTCCCTCACTCCACAAGGTTTTCTTCTCTGGAGAGATTCTGCATTTCAAGGTTTGTTCACCCTTTCTTTCAGTTTTTTTTTTTAATTTTATTTGTCGTTGTTTTTTTCTCTCTATTATTCAAATAGTTTTCCTTCTAATTTACTGCTGCTAATTCTTGGTTATTTGGCTATTGTATGGTCTGGATATTAATCCTTAGTTATTGATCATTCTTCACTTAGATTGATTGGTGTTGGTATTGCTTCTTCTAAAGGTATGAGATCCTAATTTACTTGATTTTTATTTTTTCTTAGCAGGTTATGTAATTTTAGTAACTCTTGATGCATCATTTGTTGAATTTTTCTCTTAGGCCTAGCTTTTTAACTCACGCGCAGAAAACCTTTTATAGCTATTTCATTTGTTTCAAAATAAGGTTTACATTGACAAGAGAGTGTTCTCTCTTGGAACAACACTGCCACCAAGAACTAACAGGTTTATGATATTTATATGCTTTATCCCTTTTTTTCTATCTTGAGTTGGTGCTTTCATGTCTACACCGATTTTTTATGATCTATATTTGAGTTCAAAATGAACTCTTTTTGGCTTTGCAGCCTACGTGGGTGTTTGTGACTGAAACATTTGGTTACGGGAGTGTAATTGTGGAAGGATAAAACTTTATTGGTCAAAATATCATTCTTGAACTGGACTCTTCAGGTAAGAAATTTTTCAATTTCTCTGATTTAAATATTTGATTTGGTTGTTTGCTTTTCTGTTCACTGATTCTTTGGTTTGCTTAGGAATTTGAAATCCTTTTTAGTTTGTTTTGGCATTGCTTAATTGGGAAGCTTTGATAGCAGGTGCATCACAATAATGATTTACAGTATTTTATTTAGCATTGGATTTTAGATATACTATGACACTGTTCAAAGATTCATTGTGTTCCTTCCATTTCACTTTGATATTAGAACATATTACTCTTTTATAGGCTTTAATTTAAAAAATAATTTTTTTACTAACAAATAAAATAAGTTTCCTACTTTTTGCTATATAATTAGAAATATTTTATCTAATGGTTGAAGCTTTTTATGAGCCTTTTCCTGATAATTTTTTGGTAGCCTAACAGTTGCAGCCAGCTAAAGCATATTTGAAAATACTTATGGGAACTCTTCGTTAATTATTATGCCATGATAATAATCATTTTCTTTAACAGTATGAGGTTGTTGTATTTATGCAATTTTTTAAAGATTTGCGCATGGCTTCTTTTCTTGATGTTCCAATTCAATATTAGAACATATTAACCTATTTTATATAGTAATTATATTGGTGATGTTAGCATATCTAAATAGGTTTTATATATCCTTTTTGTTCTTAGGTTTCAAATGGCTTTTAGAAAAAAGTTGGTGACACACCTGTGGTCATCAAGTAGCTCATCACTCTCACAACCAGAGAATCTTTATCTTTCTAATGATATTGATGAAGCACCACTCAACAATAATCCTAGGAAGAGAAAAAGACAGCCCAAACCACTTACATTAGATGTTGAGTGTTTGCTTCTCACTCTAAAAAAACCAAGAGAATAAACTCCTCTACTTCTTTGATTTTGGCAAAAGAAAACTGTAATCAAAATTCTGATCCCATTAGTATGTCTAACATTGACATCACTTCCACAAAGAACAGTTGACTCACGTCAACAAACACACAAGCAACTAGAAGATCATTCATTTCATGGTCAAGCAAGCTATCAAGCACAACGAAAGAGTATGTTTCTTGCTGTCATAGTTAACATAGTTTTAGCCTAAACATTTATTCTTTTAATCACCTAATAAAAGTACCAAGCATTAATTTTTAAACCTCTAATTTTATTGCCCAGGTGTTTCGCATCAATACCTAGATTTCGGGGATAAAACGTATGAGTGTGAACATTGTTCAGCCCTCTTTTGGCTTTATGAACGCCTTAAAGGATCAACCATAAAGAAACCAAAATTTGGTTTTTGCTGTTTGGGTGGTATAATTAAATTGCCACCTAACAAACCAACTCCTGAATTATTAGAACGTCTGTTGAATCCTTTAAATGGCTATGACAGTGTCAAATTCCGAGAAAACATTAGGGCCTACAATTCAATGTTTGCTTTTACTTCAATGGGTGCTCAAATTGATAAATCTGTCAATGATGGTCATGGTCCATATGTTTTCAAAATAAATGGCCAAGTTAGTCATTTGATGGAGGATCATTATTGCCACCACAAGGACAACCTCCAAAATTTGCCCAACTTTATATTTATGACACCTAAAATGAAGCAGAAAATTGATTAGCATCTTTCACAAGTACTCAGTCAAATTCTGAATTGGATATTAAGATTGTGAATGAAATGATACAAATGTTTGATGAAACAAATGAGTTGGTTGGTCTATTTAGGACAGCGAGAGATCGACTTATTGAAAATCCTTTCACCCCGTTAAGCCTTAGAATAGTTGGCCGACAAGAGGAAGATGGAAACCAATATGAGCAGCCTGTATCAAATGACATTGGAGGTGTAATTGTTGGTGACATTGGTTATGCCAATTCTGAAAGAGATATCATTGTCCAACATCAATCCGGTTTCCTACAAAGAATTACTAAGACACATCCCAAATATATGTCCCTACATTATCCTATTCTTATGGAGAAGATGGTTATAGCCCAAACCTAAAATTAAGCATTTCATCTGTCAGTTCAGTTCGCAAAAGAAAAAAAATCTCAATGAGAGCATTTATAGCTTATAAAATTCAGGATAGGAAAAATGAACCAAACATAATTTTGCAATGTGGAAGATTGTCTCAACAGTTTTTGGTTGATGCACATGCAACAGTTGAAGAATATCGTCTTGATTTTGTTAGAAAAAATCAATCCAATCTTAGAGCTGAATTTTACAAGGGGATACATGATGCAGTTGTTAAGGGAGATACCATTACTGATAATATTGGCCAAAGAATCATTTTACCTTCTTCATACACTGGTAGTCCTCGATATATGATCAATAATTACCAAGATGCCATGGCCATTTGTCGCCAATTTGGTAACCCTGACCTCTTTATCACTTTTACATGTAATGTTAAATGGCCTGAAATTGTACGAGAATTGAAACAACGCATCCCATACAAGCCTGAAGATAGACCTGACATCATTTCTAGAATTTTTAAGGCAAAACTTGATAACATGATTGAATATATTAAATCTGGAGAACCATTTGGCAGGACGGTTGCGAGTAAGTATATAAAATTTTTTCATTAACTTATTTTTCTATTTTCATACGAATATTTAATTCCAAATGTTATAGTATTTTTCCTAACAATATTGCATATTTCTACCAAAGATGTAGGGTGTATTGAATTTCAAAAGAGAGGATTACCACACTGTCACATTTTGATATGGCTTGATAGTGATTACAAATGTTACACACCAGAAGATGTAAATTCTATTATCTCTGCAGAGATACCTGACCCAGAGGTGGAACCCATTGCTTATGCATCAGTTGCAAAGTTTATGATACATGGTCCTTGTGGCGAAGGCAATCCAACTTCTCCTTGCATGAAATCAAATAAATACTCTAAATATTTTCCAAAACCATATAAGTTAGAACTGTTATTGATGATAATGGTTTTGTTTTCTACCAACGTAGACAAAATACAAATAATTTTTGTGGAGAAAAATGGTATCAAATTAGATAATGCCTTTGTGGTTCCATATAATAAAGAACTTTTGATTCGATATGATGCACATATAAATATTGAAATTTGTTGTCAATCTATGTTAATAAAATATCTTTTTAAATATTTAACAAAAGGCCCAAAACGAGCAAGAGCTCTCATTGAAAATAAAGAACTTGATGAAATTAAAGCATATCTTAATTGTCGTTTTATTTGTCCATATGAAGCAGTATGGAGGCTATTAGAATTTTCCATCCATTTCAGGGAACCATCTGTTGAGCGTTTATCTATTCATTTACCTTTCCAACAGAGTATTGTTTTTCATCAAAATTAAAACTTGCATCATGTTCTCAATAGACCAGGTGTTGAAAAAACTACGTTAACTGAATGGTTTCAAGCTAATAAAAAATTTCATGAAGGGAGTAATTTAACATATGCTCAATTTCCATCAAAATTTGTTTGGGATTCCCAAGCAAAAGTATGGACACCTAGAAAACGACAAAGGAGCATTGGCAGAATTCCTTACATTCATCCTCATGCAGGAGAGCTATTTTATCTTCGCATGCTGCTTAATGTGGTACAAGGTGCTCAAAGTTACATTGATCTAAGAACAGTTAATGGACATGTTTGTGATTTTTTTCAAAATGCATGTGAAGAACTTGGGCTCTTAGGTAATGATAATGAGTGGAATGAAGCCCTTAATGAAGCAATTATAACAGCAACATCCCCCCAAATTCGTCAATTGTTTGTAACCATTATTCTTTACTGTCATGTTTCTAATCCTTCTAATTTGTTTGATCAATATTGGAAATATATGGCAGATGACATAATTCACAAATTGAGACAAACACTTCATAAGCCACAATTAACCATATCTGATGATGAATTGCAGAATCATGTTTTGTTTGAACTTGAACAACTTTTTAATGCAGCTGGTAGTTCTTTGTCAGATAAACATCTTCCACTCCCAAACAAACAAAAATTGAATGAAATAAAAATAAATTACTTAAAGAAGAGCTTGATTATGATACCTCAGCCCTAAAAAAACAAATTGCCATGATTATTCCAAAACTAAATGAAGAGCAAAAAACAATATATGATGTTATTGTGAATACAATTTTGGGGAAAAATACAGGCCTTTTTTTTGTTCATGGACATGGTGGAATTGGTAAAACATTCCTTTGGCACATAATAATAACCAAGCTTCGATCTGAAGGCTGTATAGTTTTAGCTGTTGCTTCTTCTGGAATAGCTTCTCTTCTTCTTCTTGGTGGTATAACTGCTCACTCAAGATTTAAAATTCCTTTAGATATCAATGAATGTTCTACATGCCAGATTAGGAAAGGATCATTTTTAGCCAATCTTATTATTGACTGTTCGTTGATAATTTGGGATGAAGCACCCACGAATAATAAAGATTGTTTTGAAGCCCTTGACCGATCACTCCGTGATATATTATCAAACCCTTCAAATCCTATTAGCCAACTCCTATTTGGAGGGAAGCCAATTTTGTTAGGTGGAGACTTTAGACAGATTTTACCAGTTATTCCTGGAGGAACATGTGCAGAAATTGTTCAATCTAGCTTAGTTAATTCTTCTCTTTGGCCATATTTCACAGTGTTTATCCTTAAAGAGAATATGCGGCTCAAAAAGAAAGATCTTAGTGTCTGAAACGCCCCGACCCGTATTTACCGTACACAGTAAACACGTGCCGGAACTGTAATGACCCGACCAAATAAAGCACAGCATACAGTGTATACAATAGAAAATCGGCTTAACAGCCCAAAAATATAAACATTAGAAATCTGGCCCGGCCCAACATGAAACCATCATCAAATCTCGGTAATATCAATAACATCACAACCGGCCCAAGGCCCAACAACAACAATAATCAGCACAGCGGAAGACTTAATAACTCACAAAGACACTATATGCGACACTGATGCAAACTATGGATCCAAGTCCTGTCCAAGGGATAACGCCGCAACCTGTCTGGAATGCACCAAACCTGAACCACAAATAACTCAACATACGAGATGAAAGCCCGCAGGTGAGGGGTGAGTCTGAAGTGCTCACCGACAAAGGATAGTGAAACGCCCCGACCCGTATTTACCGTACACAGTAAACACGTGCCGGAACTGTGACGACCCATGAAAAATTATGGTTAGTTTAATTCTGGTATTATGAGAAAAAAATATAAATATATATACCATGAAAAATAATTAAGTTATGTTTTGGAAAACTATTATTATTTGGAAAAAATATATAAATATCATGAAAATAATTATTGGAAATTTTATATACATATATTATTTTGCCTAGAAAATTATGGTTGTGGAATATATATATATATATATATATATATGTACTTTGAAAATTAAAGGTAATTGTATTTTGTGTTGGAAAATATTATTATATATATTTAGAAAAAGATAAATACTATATATATTCTGGAAATTATAAATACGTTATTATTTTTCTGGGAAATTATGGTGATTATTTTGGGAAAGTATAATTAATTTATGAAAATAATTTTAGGAGAGTTTTAATTAAAACATTGTACCGAAATTATATTCGGATATACGCACGGTATAATATTATCGGTAAAAGTTGATAATAAAAGATATGAACCGGGATGGAATTATTTCGCAGTTTTGGCATCATAGCATACCGATTATATGCATTTATATGTATATATTGTTTGTTGTATAGGTTCGGATATCAGACAGTTTCCCGAGGAGCCGGCTTGGGACCGGTCATTACCTTCAGAGTTGAGTAATCGACCAAGGTGAGGATGGATTTCCTTCAAGGTGTGCCTGTATTACTCGGTTATTGTGTTTGATGTTTATTGCACTGTTGGTTGTTGCATTTGTTGTGATTGTTGTCGGGATGTTTATCCCAGTATTTTAATTTGATTTTTGGGATGTTTATCCCCGTGCGTCGGGTTTTGGATATTTATTTTTCGTGTCTTTGGCCATAAGTGAAACGCCCCGACCCGTATTTACCGTACACAGTAAACACGAGCCGGAACTGTGACAACCCAACCAAATAAACCCAAGCATACAGTGTGAACAATAATAACTCAGGCCCAACGGCCCAAAACAGTAAACAACATAAATAACATATCCGGCCCTATGGCCCATTAATAGCGAAAACATGCACAGCGGAAGACTTATAAAGACTCACATATACACTGTATGCATAAATGCAAACTATGGATCCAAGCCTGTCCAAGGGAAAACGCAGCAGCCTGTCTGGAATGCACCAAACCTGTACATGAAACAACTCATCCTACGGGATGAAAGCCCGCAGGTGAGGGGTGAGTCCGAAGTGCTCACGACAATGGAAAGACGATCAGTATGCACACTAAAAATTACTCAAGTCCAAAACGACAGTCAAACCAAAAGACTCAATTAAAAACCAATTATCCAATTTTATCTTTCCGGGCCCCGTCACGGATAAGCTAGGGTCGTACCAGGTTATCAACCTGTTCCTGGTGCCAGATCAAAAAGAACCCGGGATCAACATCCCAATATCAAACTCAGGGATCAACATCCCAATCAAACCGGCATCAACATGCCCATCACAAGTAACCCAGATCATGGCACCACAAAACAGTCACAAACCATCCGGTCGTACCTCTACTTACCACGTGACAATTATATTACCGTCATCAAAAACCAAACTCAGGGATCGACATCCCTAACCAAAATACCAAGGATCGACATCCTTGTCACTATTCATTAATTATGCCATTATACTTATTCCAAAAGACACAGAAAATCGACACGGGGATAAACATCCCAAAAATACCAAACAAGCACCGGGATAGACATCCCGAGCCAAAACACAACAAAAGCACAGCATCCAACAATGCAACAACACCAAACACAATAACCGAGTAATAAGGCACATATTGAAGGAAATCCATCCTCACCTTGGCCGATTACTCAACTTCGGAAACTATGACCGGTCCGATGCCGGCTCCTCGGGAAACTGCCCGATATCCGAACGTATACAACAAGACAAAATATACACTCACATAAATGCACATAATTGGTACTATGATGCCAATTCTACGAAATATATCCATCCCGGTTCTTATCTGATATTATTATCTTTTACGGAAAATAATTATCCATACGTATTTCCGAATATAATTTCGGTACCATACTTTAATTAAAATAATTTTTCAAAGTAATTTTCATAAAATAACTATAATTCCTAAAATAATAATTTCCATAATTTTTCAGAAAAATAATAACCTATTTATAATTTTCAGAAAATATTTATAGTATTTATCTTTTTCTAAATACATATACAATTTAATTTTCCAACACAAAATATAATTAACTTTAATTTACAAAGTACACATATATATAATTTCCATAACCATAATTTCCAGACGAAAATAATATGCATATTAATTTTCCAGAATTTATTTCAAGGTACATATATATTTTCCAATTAATAATAGTTTTCCTAAACAAAACTTAATTATTTGACTAAGTAAATATATTTATATTTTAGCAAAAATACCAGAATTAAATTGGCAGTAATTTACTCAAAATAACTATATATATTTTTTCCAAAATATATATATCAGATTGTAAATAAATAAATATATATTAATATAGTTTTTTTAAAATTAAAACGGACTGGGCTTGAATAGTGTCGGCCCAGACCAAGGCAGCAGGCCCGTAGCACAGGCCCGCGCCCAAGACCCGGCCCAACACAAATTCAGCCCAACCCAAATGAGACAACCCAGAAACATGACGGGTCAAACGCGACCCGGATACATTCGGACGGATCCTTGAAGAAATCGGGTTGCTCACCTCGGGTTCGACGCTGGCGGTGCGACGGCAGGTGCGGGGAGGGGAAGGCGAACGAGGCAGGGCGTGCGGCGGGTGAAGGCGACTCCCTGGGCAGTGGAACGGCGGCGCGAGGCGGCACGGCGGCTGAGCAGAGTCGCGGAGAAGCGGATCCACGGGTTTCGCCGCGGGTCTGCAGCGCGTGACGGCGGCTCCAGCTACGGAACTCGACAGCGACAGCGGGGCTGAGCTCGCGACGGCCCTGCGAGCACGCTGCCGTGGTCGGTGGCACGAGACTCGCCGCCGGTCGTCCTCCCGTGCACAGTAACGAGGCGCCTGGGGTGACGTGAACAGTGCCTTTCATCTCTTTTTTTCTTTTTTTCTATTTTTTCTATTTTCTGTTTTCTTTTCTTTTCTTTTCTTTTCTTTTCTTTCTCTATTTTTCCGAATTCCTTCTTCTTTTTTTTTTCATTTTCTGATTTATTTATTTTTTTCCTCTCTCTCAGTATTTTTTTTCTATTTTTTTTCCTTATTCCTATTTTTCTATTTCTCTCTTTTCTTTTCTTTTTTTTTTCTCTCTTCTCCTCTCTTTTTCTTTTTCCTCTCCTTTTCTCTCTTTTCTCTTCTTTTTTTTTCCTGCTCCCCTCTTCCATCGGCTGCTTCTTCTTATAAACTGAGAAAAATACTATTATACATGTGATGATCAATAATTCAATTCGTCCATATTACGGGCGAGTCCGATCCGGACCAGAAGATAACCGTTACCTCCTTAGTTATTTTCCGATGTGATTTTCCGAGAAATTCCGAAATCCGAAAAATACCAACTTAGGTTCGAAAAATCCGCGGGAAAATCACTAGCGCGGGAAAACTCTCGGTTTCGAAAAACGACTCCCGATTTACCTTGAATTAATTACCCAAGATTACTTCAACAGTAAATCACGGTAAAACAATTTCTACAGTCCCGGTAAAAATCAAAAATTTTACCCGGGCTGTTACAATAAGTATAATGGGTTAAATAATAAATTATGATCAGGATGTCGATCCTTGATTTTGGATAGGGATGTCTATCCCGGTATTTTGGTTAGGGATGTTGATCCCTGTGATTTGATTTTGATGATGATAACATAATTGTCACGTGGTAAGTAGTGGTACGACTCGATGGTTTAAGACTATTTTGTGGTGGCCATGACCTGGGTTACTTGTGATAAGCATGTTTATGCTTGGGATGTCTATCCCGTGATTATTTTTGGGATGTCGATCCCTGGGTTCGTATTTTTGGGATGTCGATCCCTGGGTTCTCTTGGATTTGGTCTGGCACCCGGAATGTGTTGATAACCAGGTCTGACCCCTAGCTTATCTGTGACGGGGCTCGGAAAGATAAAATTGGAAAATGGATTTTCGATTTAGTTTTTTTGGTCTTGGACCGGTTTTAGGTCGAGTCTTTATTTTGGTGTGTTTGGCTGTTTAGCCTGCGTTTGACTTGAGTAATCATAGTGTTGCATATTGATTGTCTATCCTTCGTCGGTAAGCACTTCGGACTCACCCCTCACCTGCGGGCTTTCATCCCGTAGGATGGATTATTTGTTGTACAGGTTTGGTGCATTCCAGACAGGCTGCGGCGTTATCCCTTGGACAGGACTTGGATCCATAGTTTGCATCATGTGTCGCATACAGTGTCTTGTGAGTTATTAAGTCTTCCGCTGTGCATTATTTTTGCTATTGTTGGGCCATTGGGCCGGTTATGTTGATATTGATGTTTTTATTTTGGGCTGTTGAGCCCGAGTTACTGCTGTATACACTGTATGCTGGGCTTGGTTGGTTGGGTCGTCACAGTTCCGGCACGTGTTTACTGTGTACGGTAAATACGGGTCGGGGCGTTTCATTTTGGTAGCGGAGCGGGCGTTAGGTCTTGTTGGGCAGTCCTTGTGTGTTTGTTGTTCTTGTTTGCATAGTTTGCTCCATTTGTTTATTATTTTATATCATTTAGTTAGTGCATTATGGATCCAGTCAAGGGACGCCAACTGTCGCAGAACATACACATAAGAGGTAAATGATGCCATAAATAAGCGGAAACATAAATATTATTAATATTGCTAATATTTTCATTAGAAACATAAATATTACATTGATATTTTATAAAAAATAAAAATAAATTCATCTTCTCGGAACGACGTTGACCCTGAAGCTGTTGGGGTCGTTGTTGATGTTGACCGTGATGCTGTCGCTCCACGAGAACCACATGCCGCCCGCGTTGTTCTTGCCAGAAAGCTGGAACCGGTTTGCTTGAGGGAACCGGAGTGGGATGAGACCGTGATCGTCTTCAGGCTGCCACTGGGTCTCCGTGAGAACAACCATGTTTGGCTTGTATTGGTTCTTCAGGTCCCTTAGAGTACACGAGAACTCCTGGGAAGGCCTAGCGACTCCTCTGCAGTTCCACACCAGTAGTCGGGCCTTGGGCCAAGTTGCGGGCAGACGAGTTACTGTAGGCATGCTTTGGGCAGTCATCGAGAGCTGGTAGTAGGTGCTTTGCTCCAGGAAATGGCAAGTGGACTCTAGGTTGAACTCCTGAAGTCTTTCAGAGATGAAAAACATGACGGAGTTGGCCGAGCCGTAGTAGGAGGTCCTCAGAGTGCCATGGTCCTCTAGGAAGAACGTCTCTTCCATGGGAGTGACGAAGAATCTGGATGAGTAGAGTTCGTCGACGAAGACCAGACGCGGCATTCTGCCGAGCTCGTTCGGAAGTTCCTCCGGATGCTCGTTGATCATGCTGTAGGCCAGCCGGTTTCTTCTGCCTAGATTGGAACCTTCGACGAAGAAAATGGATGATGGAGCAGGCATTCTGACTTGGCGATTTTGTGTTTTTACTGAACGTGTTTGTGTTTATTTTTCTAAACGTATTACAAACTTGCTTTCAAATGCTTTTGATGATTTACACCTCACCGCTCCGTCTTTTATACCCTTATGGGGAGCGTGATTACTGTTTTCGATTTTCAAGATTTTGCTTTTTGAAAATTTTGCCGTTGCTTCATTTATTGCTTTGTTACTTTATGCGTTTTTTGGGCTACAAATGCCAGTGTTTTTCAGCCCTTTTCCATCTCGCGATTTCCTAACGCCCTGGCTACCTTGGCGTATCTTTTTATGACTCTTTCTTGCATCTTTTATCACATGCATCCGTGACCGTTGAGGCTAGGCTGATGGGACCATACCTCGAGTAGAGCGCATGTGCGACAAGCTTACACCTGTTCGGACATCATGGAGGGATACGAGACTTGACAAACATTTTTGGCTCATGCGGAATTTGTGAACAAGTGGGTACGTTTCTTTCGAGGGACACAGGACGCTCTCGTGATCATCGCCTTGCGAGTTAACGGACGTCTTTTTCACAAGGGAAACTGACGTCACCGTTAGCTATGCATGTTACGTTCTCGGTATCGAGGATGATTACGACCAATCTAGAGCGCCAAACATGAAGACATGTTTTTGTTTTAACTTATTTATGTTTTGGTTTTGTTAAACGAATTTTGTTTTTAATTTCTTTATGTTTGATTTTATATTCTTATTGTTAAGTTTTGTTTTGCCTTGAGATGTTTTGATTTTCCGTTAAACATGAGATTTCGTAACATAAGAATTTTGATTTAAAAAGAAAACTTATTTTATTTATTTATAACAGTCCTACAACGGAGAAGAATTACTTTATGGAGCTACTTGCTTCTCTAGATCTTTTACAAGTTTTTGGACGTTTTTTACATTTTTTTAAAATTAAAAACTGAAACCGGTAGCAACCCGGATCCAAGGAAGGCGCGACCCGGCCGCGACCTGCCCAGAAGAATCGGGTCCTCACCTTAGGAACGGCGGTCGGCGGCGCGACAACGCGAGGGGAAACTGGAGCGGCAAGAGGAGACGCTGGCGACGCGAGGAGCGGTGGAAGGGCGGCACTGCGTCGTCGGCAAGAGACGGCAACCGTGGAGAAGTCAGATCCGTGGGTCAACGGCGCGTCATTGCGTTTCGGTGGACGGAAAGCCACGGGGGCGACGGCAACAGGTCGGCGACATCATGGCGAGCATGCTGGTGGCGGCGGTGCGACGAGTGGCGGCGCCGATTGTCTTCCCGTGAACAGTAACCCGAGGGAGAGGAGGGTGATGAACTGTTCACTCTCGGGTTTTTCTTTTTTTCTTTTTTCTTTTTTTCTATTTTCTTTCTATTTTTCTTTCATTTTCTTTTTTTTTCTATTTTCTGTATTTATTTTTTTTCTTCTTCTCTTTTTTTTTTTCCTTTCCCTCTTCTCTTTTTTTCCGATTCCTATTTCTCTATTTTTTCTTTTTTTTTCTCTTCTTTTTTTTTCTTTTCATTTTCTCTCTCTTTTTTTTTTTCCTCTCTTCCCCTCCTCTTCCTTTCTTCCTCTGCTTCCGGTTTATAAACCCTGAAATTACTATACAACGTGTGATCATTTAATAATGCAGCTTGTCTGCATTATGAAGCGAGTCCGGTCCGGACCAGAAAATAACTGATACTCCTCCTTAGTTATTTTCCGGTGTGATTTTTCTGAGGATTTCGGGACCCGAAAAGTACCAACTTAGGTCCGGAAAAATCCACGGAAAAATCTCGAGCGCAGGAAAACCCTTCGGTTTCGAAAAACGACGCTCGATTTACCTTGAATTAATTACCCACGATTAATTCATTCGGTAAATCACTGTAGAAGGACTTTTACAGTCCCGATAAAAATCCAAATTTTTACCCGGACTGTTATAGTCTACCCACCTTAAAAAGAATTTCATCCTCGAAATTCCGTCTTATCCGTGGGTTCTACCACGATAAGCTTCTGGTATACTCCACCAGGTGTCCAAACTCAACATGAGATACCGCTTATACCCTTAAGCGACATCTCATCCTCTATAAGAACCAAACCTCATGACTGAGACACTCACTCTCAGCCATGGACTCTCCACTAAGGTCAAGAACTACCTCAGACTCCGAGGACAACAGCTACATCGGCGGTACTGCTTTCCCGACAAGCTCCGATGAAGAACCTCCAAAGAAGCGGTTCAAGACGAACATCGTCGGTCTGAAAGAACACTTGGTGGTCTCTCGAAGACGACGAAAGAAGCGTGCTGGCAAAGAAGCTGAGGATAAGAAGGGCAAAGCAATGGCTGAAAGCAGCACTCCACTGCAGACACTGACGCAGCTGAACGTCTCACTAAAGAAGATCAGCTCGGTGGTGATGCAGATAGAACTGGCGTGCGCGGAACTCTTTCCTCACGTGAAAAACATACAAAAGCTTGTAAAAGATCTTGAGAAGCATGTAACTCAATAGAGTACTTCTTCTCTGTTGTAAAATCGTTATGAATTAAATAAAATAAGTTTCCTTTTTAAATCAAAACTCTTATGTTACGAAATCTTATGTTAAACAGAAATTCAAAACATCTCAAAGCAGATTAAAAATCAACAATAAGGATATAAAATCAAACGTAAAGAAATTAAAAGCAAAATTCGTTTAACAAAACCAAAACATAAGGAAGTTAAAACAAAAACATGTTTTCATATTCGGCGCTCTAGATCGATCGTAAACATCCTCGATCCTGAGAAACGTAACGTACACAGCTAACGGTGACGTCGATTTCCCTCGTGAAAAAGATATCCGTTAACTCGCAAGGTTATGATCACGAGCACGTCCTGTGTCCCTCGAAAGAAATGTTACCCACTTGTTCACAAATTCTGCAAGAGCCAAAAACGTCTGTCAAGTCTCGTATCCCTCCATGGTGTCCGAACAGGTGTAAGCTTGTCGCACATGCACTCTACTCGAGGTACGGTCCCATCAGTCTAGCCTCAACGATCACGGATGCATGTGATAAAAGATGTAGAAAATATAGAAAAACCATAAAAAGAAACGCCAAGATAGCCAGGGCGTTAGAAAATCGTGAGATGGAAAAGGGCTGAAAAACACTGGCATTTGTAGCCTGAAAAACGTATAAAGTAACGAAGCAATAAATGAAGCAACGGCAAAATTTTCAAAAAGCAAAATCTTGAAGATCGAAAACGGTAATCACACTCCCCATAAGAGTATAAAAGACGGAGCGGTGAGGTGTAAATCATCAAAAGCATTTGAGAGAGAGTTTGCAACACGTTTTGAAAAATAAACACAAAAACACGTTCAGAAAAGCACAAAATCGCCAACTCAAAATGCCTGCTCCATCATCTGTCTTCTTCGTCGAAGGTGCCAACCTAGGCAGAAGAAACCGACTGGCCTACAGTATGATCAACGAGCGTCCAGAGGAACTACCGAACGAGCTCGGCAGAATGCCCCGTCTGGTCTTCATCGACGAGCTCTACTCGTCCAGATACTTCGTCACTCTCATGGAAGAGACGTTCTTCCTAGAGGACCATGGAACTCTGAGGACTTCCTTCTACGGCTCGGCCAACTCCGTCATGTTTTTCATTTCTGAAAGACTTCAGGAGTTCAACCTAGAGTCCACTTGCCATTTCCTGGACCAAGGCACCTACTACCAGCTCTCGATGACAGCCCAAAGCATGCCCAGAGTAACTCGTCTGCCCGCAACTTGGCCAAAGGCCCGACTACTGGTGTGGAACTGCAGAGGAGTCGCTAGGCGTTCCTAGGAGTTCTCACGTACCCTGAGGGACCTGAAGAACCAGTACAAGCCTAACATGGTTCTTCTCACAGAGACCCAATGGCAGCCTGAAGACGATCATGGTCTCATCCCACTCCGGTTCCCTTAAGCAAACCGGTTCGAGCTTCCTGGCCAGGACAACAGGGGCGGCATGTGGTTCTCGTGGAGCGACAGCATCACGGTCAACATCAACAACGACCCCAACAGCTTCAGGGTCAACGTCGTTCCGAGAAGATGAATGTATTTTTATTTTTAAAATATCAATGTAATATTAATGTTTGTAATGACAATATTAGTATTATTAATAATATTTATGTTTCCGCTTATTTATGGCATCAATTACCTCTTATGTGAATGTTCTGTGATAGCTGGCATCTCTTGACTGGATCCATAATGCACTATGCAAACAAGAACAACAAACACACAAGGACTGCCCAACAAGACCTAACGCCCGCTCCGCTACCAAAATGAAACTCCCCGACCCGAATTTACCGTACACAGTAAACACGTGCCGGAACTGTGACGACCCAACCGACCAAGCCCAGCATACAGTGTATACAACAGAAACTCGGGCTCAACAGCCCAAAATAAAAACAACAATAACATCATAACCGGCCGAATGGCCCAACAATAGCAATATAATGCATAGCGGAAGACTTAATAACTCACAAAGACACTGTATGCGACATAGATGCAAACTATGGATCCGAGTCCTGTCCAAGGGATAACGCTGCAGCCTGTCTGGAATGTATCAAACCTGTACCACAAATAACTCATCCTATGGGATGAAAGCCCGCAGGTGAGGGGTGAGTCCGAAGTGCTCACCGACGAAGGATAGACAATCAATATGCAACACTAAAATTACTCAAGTCGAAAACAAGGAAAAACCGCCAAAATACACCAAACCGAAAGACTCGACCCAAAACTGGTTCAAGACCAAAAAAGACTCAAATAAAAATCCAATTTCCAATTTTATCTTTTCCGGGCCCTGTCACGGATAAGCTAGGGGTCAAACCTGGTTATCAACATATTCCGGGCGCCAGACCAAATCCAAGAGAACCCAGGGATCGACATCCCAAAAATATAATCACGGGATAGACATCCCAAGCATAAACATGCTTATCACAAGTAACCCAGGTCATGGCCACCACAAAACAGTCTTAAACCATCGAGTCGTACCACTACTTATCACGTGACAATTATATTATCATCATCAAAATCAAATCACAGGGATTAACAACCCTAACCAAAATACCGGGATAGACATCCCATCCAAAACCAAGGATCGACATCCTTATCACATTTTATTATCTATTCCATTATACTTTAAACTAAAAAGACGCAAGGGTAAACATCCAAAAACCAATCAAGATACTGGGATAAACATCCCGACAACAATCAAGACAATGGGATAAACATCCCGAAACAAACCACAACAAATGCAATAATCATCAAACACAATAACCGAGTAATACAGGCACATATTGAAGGAAATCCATCCTCACCTTGGCCGATTACTCAACTCCGGAGACAATGACCGATCCCAAGCCGGCTCCTCGGGAAACTGCCCGATATCAAACCTATACAACAAAACAATATACTCACATAAATGTACATAATCGGTATACTATGATGCCAAATCAACGAAATACCCCATCCCGATTCATATCCATTATTTTCATCTGGCGTGGCAAGAGGAGACGTTGGCGACATGAGGAGGGTGGAAGGGCGGCACTTCGTCGTCGGCAAGAGACGGCAGCCGTGGAGTAGTCAGATCCGCGGGTCGCACGGCGGGTCAACGGCGCGTCACGGCGTTTCGGTGGACGGAAAGGCACGGGGCGACGGCAACAGGTCGGCGTCATCATGGCGAGCATGCTGGTGGCGGCGGTGCGACGAGTGGCGGCGCCGATCGTCTTCCCGTGAACAGTAACCCGAGGGAGAGGAGGGTGACGAACTGTTCACTCCCGGGTCTTCCTTTTTTTTTCTTTCTTTTTTCTATTTTTTTCTATTTTTCTTTCATTTTCTTTTTTTCCTATTTTCTATATTTATTTTTTTATTCTTCTCTTTTTTTTCCTTTCTTCTCTTTTTTTTCGATTCCTATTTCTCTCTTTTTTATTTTTTCTTTTTTTTCTCTTCTTTTTTTTCTTTTCTTTTTCTCTCTCTTTTTTTTTCCTCTCTTCCCCTCCTCTTCCTTTCTTCCTCTGCTTCCGGTTTATAAACCGTGAAATTACTATACAATTGTAAGTTTCTGTAAGCAATATGACACTCATATACACGCAAAAGATGCAGCGGAAGTAAAGGAAACTTAGCCAAGAACCACATGTGAAGCATATAATAACAAAATTTCATACCTTGTTCGGTTGAGGTCTTTCACCCAACTGCTGGAACGAATCATCTAGACCAAGACGAAGGCTGAAATGAATCAGTTAGAGCAAGAAGAAGCCCTGCTCCTCTACGGTATCCACACGAACTGTGACCTTCTCGGAATCATCACACGAATCCAAGAACGAGCTCCCCGGACTGATGTGCTAGTAAGAGTAAAACTGGGGCTTGTGTTTGTGGTGTTTTGGTGTTCTTTTTCTTTCACAAAGAAAGGGGTAAGTGTGTGTTTTCTCAAGCTCTCAAGAACACTTCTCAAGGCTCAATCCTCTGAATTTTTCAGACACAAAAACGTTCTAACCAACCCAAGTGTGAAGAATAATGCCTTAGACAAAAGCATGTGCATGCCAACTCACAAAGACATGTCAAAGTGGACAACACCT
>JAKUCV010004099.1:9213-19750 GCA_028386065.3 Turnera subulata | reverse complement strand
GGTCGGAGGACAATCACATCTATAAGAAACGCTATCGACATACATATAACGTTCCATGTAGCGTTCTTATATGGGTCAGTCCAGTCCACAAGTTCTCCAACTTGTACCCGTATGTAGAATTCATATCACATATGCAATTCTCAACATACGCTAGTCTTAACTTATTATTACAACCCATCCGTAATAATAACCGACTAGGAACATTTAAGAATATACATATCAAATATATATATACTAGGGTTATAAGTATGTGCAAGCGTTTATCTCATAAACGATACTTATTGGATTAACCTTAATGCATATACACGACTACAAATAATCATCCATGATTGGCTTTTGGGCATATTACTAACAATTACTTCTCTAGAAAAGTTGTTTCCCCAAAAATAAATCTGGCTTCCAAGTGAATCATGTCTAGTTGCACCCGTTTAAAGAAAATGTCATCCTCCTCAAAAAAAAAAAAACAAAACAAAAAAAAAAAAGAAGAGGGAGAAAAGTGTGGAAGGAGATGACCTTGGTGCCCAAATGTTGATTCACTATCCATCATCAGAAACCGGGAAGAAAAGAAGAAATTATAATGCAAAAGACAAGTGTTCTCTCATCCGATGTATCACCTTAAACACCTCTCCAAACACCACGTCCACAGATACGTAGGTAATCCGGCAACGGGCCTGGTCTATAAATATTTGGTTCCCAGATTGATTCAATGGAAAGATTGGAGTCGTTGTCACATAGACATGCCACACTGTTGATTGTATTCGGGCCTCTTTTGTAGTCATAAGGCTTCTCTTTTTGACTTGTATTTTATGAAATTATCAATCGAGTCCGCATCTCTTATGAAGATTCATTGTGAATCCAGTCATCATGAAGCACTTCTCTCCAATAGTCTCTTAGACATAGCTCAGCTAGATGGTTCTCGATTAGGATTGAAAGTTCACCTCTCCATTAGTCATCCCAATATACCCAGCCTGAGTGATCTTGATCTTGCCCAAACTCCATGGTCTCAGCATTCTGTGCCTATGGCTGCTATCCCCATGATGAGAAAAGAAAAAAAAGAGAAAGAAAAAGAAAAAAGAGTCCGCTAGGCTGAAAACCCGAAAGGGCGGTCTAGGAAAAAGTTAGGAAAAGCATGCTAGTTTGAAAACCCACATGGGCGGCCTAGGCAAAAGTTAAGACTAAAAGGAAATTGGGGGTAGTACCCAATGGCAAAGGGCATCCATCGGGTAGACGACTTCACTTTCAAGACCATTCACTTGGGTGGTGAACAAGCATCTAGGCACATTGCCTCCATCAATTTTTGAAGGGGTATCCACTTATCCATTGATTTTGCTTTACGGGTCTTCATCCGTCAAACCTTTTCAACAAGGGATGTTCACCCCTGCGGCCCTAGGTAGAGCTTGAAATGAATGGGTTCATGGTCATTAGGCAACTTTCTCTTTTAGACCTTTGTGTTTTTTATGGGATAACTTGCTTCTTATCAAATTGCTTAACTTTACCCTTGGCTCGAATGATTTCCAAAGCTCATGCATCATCTTTGGGGCACTTGCATTCGAACATATCTTGTAGGAGAGGATAGAACTTGCACTCAAATGCATCATCCAAACACACCATATAGAGGTAGGAAGCACTTGCATTCAAGGAGAAAGGAGAAGAGAATGAGGGAAGATGAGAGGAAAAGAGAAGAAAGAAGAAGAATGAGAGATAAAGAGAAGAGAGATGAGGGAGGTAAAAAGAGAAGAGGGAAAACAAGAGATAGAAAAGAAAAGGGGAGAGATGAAGAGAGAGAAATCATGTGAAAAGATGAGAGGAAAAGAGGGGAAAGAGAGAAAAGGAAGAGGAAAACATAAAGAGAGATGAGAGAAGAATAAGAGAAGGGAACATGAGAAGATGAGAGAAGAAAAGGAAAAGGGGGGAAAGGAAAAGTGAGAAAAGGGAGAAAATATGTCATATACACTTGCATCCAAAAATGTAGAAGCTAGGGGCACCCTCATGCATTGAAAAGATAAACACATTGTGAACATGCTCATGCATCAATTACATGTAGAATATGGATTTCTTGGTAGGGTAGACTTGGTTGAGGAAAAATGTTCAATGAAGGTGACAACACCATAAATTCATCACTTGATGTAGACTTATATTTCCTACGGTTGATGGCTGGAGGGGCAAGGCATGCCTGAATCTTTAGACGACACCGTCTGTAGAATGATGGGCATGCCATGCCCCACCCCTAAGATGTAGATCACCTATAGACTCTAGGGGCACGATGACTCCCAACTTCTGATGTTAGTGTTTGATGTTAGGCATTCTTAATGAGGTGTGGGGCTCAACTTTTTGTGAAATGTTATAAGGGGCTTCTTACCCCGTTTTGGTTGATTGATTTTCAGGGGCACGCTATACCCCACCTCTGATGATGCTGGGGGCATTATGCCCTTCCTTGAAAAATCGAGCCAGGGGCATGATGTGCCCATATTTAGGCTAGGGGCATGGTACATCTCACTTTTTTTCTAAACCCTCTAGGGAACCCGGGAACACAAAACACAACGGGGCATGGGATTACTGAAACCTTCTAGTTACAGCAGGGGCATGGGAACCAGACCAATCAAACCTTTTTAGGGGCATGGGAGAGACTAGGTGACCAAACCTTGAAGGGAGTGAGAAAAACCAAACATGAGAGAACCTCAGATACTGAAGCAGACCAACCTGAAACAAAGAAATCCTGCCTTTGCAAACCAAATTCGAAGACTCGGCCTCCGCCGAAGATTTTGCATCCACAAACTGAAACCGAAGATCCTTTCTCTACAAACCAAAGCCGAGACTCGGCACTCGCAAACCGTGAGGACGGAACCTGAAAAACCGAGGGACAAATATCCCAAAGCCAAATTCTTGCAGATTCTGAGAGAAAAACTGAGGGGCAGACACCCCAAGAAACCGAATATCCATAAATTTGAGGGGCAGATACCCCAAAGTCAGGGGCAGATACCTCGAAGCCAGGGCCAGATACCCAGAAGCCAGGGCCAGATACCCCTAAGATAGAAGTAGAATCGATGAGAGTCGCCAGGGGCAATGTAATGCCCGATTTTTCATAATTTAATTTGTGGAAATTTTTGGAATTTTAACTCCAATTTTACCCTTGCAATAGGAATTTCCTTTTTCCTTCCTTGAAGTCGTCTCTTTATGTTGGCATATACCCTTAACTAGTTTCTCTTTGGAGTTGGATTTGTGTTGGAGGTGGAATATATGTTTTAATGTAGTTTCGTGTTAAACTACGTCGTTTTGGTGGAGTGAGTACATTAAACACATTTCCTAGCTTGCGTTTTGACCATGGGAGGGTAAATCTACCTTGACTTGAGGAGACAAAGGTACCAAACGGCGTCGTTGCTTAGCAAAGTGAAGTTGTTTTGGATGCAAACCGAAGCCTAGGGTTCCCCTGGATATTTATGCTTCTCTTTTACTCTCTCTCTTCATTCTTTGTCTTTCTCCTTCTCTCTCCAACCGGCTACCTCTCCCCTTCCTTTTCTCTATTCTCTCTCACGATCTCATAAGGTCACCGCCACCACTTTTTCTTCGTGCCTCCCTCTCTTTTCGTTGCAAACACCATCGCCGTCTCTGCCATCCTTGTCGTCGTCTAGCACCTGCAGAGGTGAGGAGTGGTTCGTGGCGGGCTCGTGACGGAGGGCTCGAGGTCTTCCCTCAGTGTGCACGTGTGAGATCGTGCTCGGGTTAGGATCGAGCTGTTGCGACATCACCACCGTCTTGTACTGGTAAGGCCCGAATTTCGTTTTCCCCTTCTGTTTTCCCTGCTTAGCTTGATTTGATTTTACTTACCAGGTTCTTGTGTGTTATTGCTCGGTGTGGTGGTGCGGTGCTCGGATCTGGGCGTGCGCGATGGATTCAGGTGGTGGAATTATGTGGTTGGCGATGCACGACTGGTGTTTGTTGGTGGTTGGATACTTGGTTGTTTGCCGGTAGTGGGTTTCTGGGCTTGTGTTGTTGGATTGCGAGACCTGTAGTTGTGGATTCGCTGCTGCTGTGCACGGATCCATTTTCGGTAAGGCCTAGATCCTTTTTCTCCTTCAACTCGGTGGTGGTTCTATGTATGGGAGTGTTTCATGCGTTTTTGCATGCTGGATTCTGGACAGATTTGCTTGAGGGTGTCTATCTTGGGGTTGTGGAAGTTCCGGTGAGCTCAGGTCACTGTTCTGGCAAAGTTTGACCGGAATCCGGCAAGAGATTACTGTTCCGGCAAAGAGTGACCGGAATCCGGCGTCTCGGGTTCTTGATTCTGGCAAAAGCGGAATATTTTTTGGCTTTTAATGGTAATTTTCGGATGTAGTAATGTGATTAAATTCTTTACATGGCATGTACATTTATTATTCCAGATTGGGTTATGTACTAAATTATGTATAGTAGAAACCGAGAGGGGTGTGTGAATAGCAAGTGGACGGTTGTCCGATACGGGTAGAACCTCTAGGGAGGTAACTTGGACTCGGGTAAAAACTTTTAGAAGGGAGTAGACAAGTCGGGCCTTGGCCCAGTAATAAAGTGTTATGACCAATTATAACTTCTGGATTTATAATAATGGATGGCCTTAAAGCCCAAGGACGTGGACGACTTTAAATGATGGGTTTTGAGGATGTGGGCTTTAGGCCCATTGACCATGAGGATTTTAAGCAGGATTTTGATTTTGAACTTAGTTGGGCTTTAAGCCTGTGAACCTTAGGCCTGTGACTTGGAGCTATAGTTTGGTGAGTGGAAGTAAATTAGTCGGGCTGGATTTAACTCACGGTTGCATTGCACAAGCATGCATAATTTATTTATTGTTGAATATCCTTGTGAGTTATGGTGTCTATGTGTATAGGCACGAGACATAATTCAGGAGCGGCTGGTACTAGTGGTGGACAGACAGAGCGCCATCATAACTGAGGTGACTCTATAAGATTTATATACCTATATGTGAATACTTGTTGGTATGGTTAGGTAGTACTGCTTGCTGAGTATGCTTCATACTGTTGACTGTGTTGTGTACCTGGTTGTTTATGTGCTGAATTGCCATGACAATAAATATGTGTTCTTTTGCCATTTGATTCTCCTATGAGCTATTGTTGCCATGCTTGCGATATATGCTGTCTTGCTATATTCTGTTTATTGTGAGCTTTAGGCTCTGTTTAGAGAACCTCTGTAATGGTACACAACTTTGATACGACTTGAGGTGACACTTATACAATTTCATAATTGGTAACATAATGTACTTGAATCATTAATAAGTTTTACTGTGAGGCTGTTGACTGGCAGCACCAAGAGGGAAGAGAGGGTACCCCTCGGGTCCTGTTACTTTTAGTGTATTGTATTCACAAAGACGACAACGAGGAAATTGATGGGTACGCCCTCGGTTAGTATATTAGTGAGAGTACCCCTCACAGAGCTGGCGCCTTGGGGATTTGTCGGGTGTACCCCTTGGTTATTTGTTATTATTCATTTCTTTTGGTGAGAGCACCCCTCATAGAGCTGGCGACTTGGGGACTGACGGGTGTGCCCCAAGATTTTGTATTATAGTATGAAATAGGCATTAAGGTGTAATCAATCTATTATGGAATGATTTAGGGGGAGTGATAATCAAGTAATTGAGTGATTCTGGGCTGATTAGGGGTTAATTACATGGTAGGATCAAATCAGGGTTAAATTAGGGGGATCAGAGGTCGAAAAATGAAAGAACGGGGGACACGTGCAGTGATCGGCGGTCCTCTCACGACGAGCGCCAGGTGCTGGCGGTCCTCCCCATATGACCGCCGGCAGTGGCGGTCATTGGTGGTAAGCAGACCCACTGAAGAGGACCAAGTGCAAATGGTGATCAAAAATTTTCAACCAGCTTATTATGATCGCATGGTCGGAAACTACTATGCAAATTTCAAGGCTCTTATCGGAGTAGGGATACAATTGGATGATGCTATCAGCTTTGGGAAAATCAAGGTCTCTGTGGACACTTTCACGTCTAGAAGGAACTTTAATGTGTCTCAAGTGAAAAGGTCTTCTGAGGTGAACTATGTTGCTATCCAGACACCACTACAGATCGAGTCAAAGCCCAGGAATTTTACTCCTCTCCTTATGCCCTTGGGAAAAATGCTCAAGAAATGTATGGAGAAAGGTTTACTGCAACCTTTGGACCCAAGGCCCGAGTCGCCCCTCAAGGCAGACCCTAATAAGTTCTATGAATTCGATCAGATGACTGGACATATTACTGATCACTGTTCCCGACTCCGCCATGAGATCCAGGACATGATAGAGAGGAATGAAATAATCCTGCCTAAGAGGTTAAACACCAAGCTGAATCCATTAACCCCTGCATGAGGAGAATGATGTGATAGAAGCGGAACCCGTGCTTGAGTATGAATGCTTGTTGCTTGACCTCAGTGAGTATGTACATTTAGATGAGGAGGTTGATGTTATCACCATAACTGGGAAGATAGCAAGAAAAGCTCCTCTCTGTTTAGACGAACCTGAAGAAGCAACAGATCCTGAAGAAGATATGATAGTTAAACAACTAAAGAAGACTCAAGCAAATATCTCGATCTGGGGTCTGCTATGGCTTTGCGACCACATCGGGAGAAGGTCCTGCAAACTTTAAACAAGGCCCATGTTCCTATTGACACTGCACCAGAAACATTGGCCAACATGATAGCCTCCGTGGAAACCGATAATCAAATATCCTTTTCTGATAAGGATTTGCGTCCGGACTGGGGAGTTCATGTTGAAGCATTATACATCACCATCCAGGTCAAAGATAACCAAGTACCATTGGTTTTGATAGACAACGGATTGGCTCTAAATGTTTACCCTCTGAAGACTGCAAGTTTGTTGGGAATTGGAGCCACAGATTTCTTGCCACCTCGAACAATGGTCAGGTCATATGATAACACTCGAAGGGAAGTTTTAGGGATGATAAAGTTGGAAGTAACCATCGGGCCTGCTCCTTTTGTGATAGAACTCCAAGTGCTAGACATCACATCCAGTTTTAACTTACTTCTTGGGAGACCTTGGTTACATCAAGCTCGAGCTGTGGCATCCACTTTACATCAAATGTTGCGGTTTCCTTATCAAGGAGGGGTAGTCACTATTAAAGGGGAAACCACCGAGAAGAATATCAAGCCAGTATTTGGAATCGAAGGAGACGAGGAAATATTTTTGTCGGGTTTTGTCTTCGAGTCCGTCGGTGCTATTACGACGCTTTCGATATTGTGGCGGTCTAGGGATCATGGGAAAGATGAATTATTCCGACGCTTTCGATATTGTGGCTGGTTTGTAAGCCCCCTTATTACGACGCTTTCGATATTGTGGCGGTCTAGGGATCATGGGAAAGATGAAGTATTCCCCAATCATGGGGCTAGGGAAGAAACAACAAGGGATGTTAGAGGTTCCTTAGGTTCATACCACTAAACCACCCTTTGGTTTGGGATATGTCCCAACCGGGACAGAGATCGAGAGGCAGAAGGGAAAAGACCAAATAAGGGCATAGGCTCAAAAAATGAAGCAAGAATGGGATTATGTCATGTCTTCCTATTTAAAGACATTGAACTGCTACTTTATGAAGGAGGGGGAAGATTTTCCTTTCTGTGGGTTACCGAAACCATGGGTGTGCACCGTCACGAAGATTAGGAAACCGGGATTTGAGCTGTTCTTTGACTGTTATCCGGATGAGGAAGAAGAGATAGGAGTAAAGGAAGGATCTGAGAATGGAGAGGACGAAGACTTTGGCTGTAAGACTCTTTTTGAAGAAATGGAGATCGCTTAAAAGACCCCGGCAGTAGCTTATGTTGAGTGCCTAGGTCGTGGTTCAAAAGGGGGGATCGATGAGGACGAGTTGTTTTGTTATTCTCTTTTCAATAAATAAAAGGCACTCTTTTTCTTTATATTGTTGACTATTTTTGACAAGTATTTTTCATACATGCATAACAGGTGTGGATATGGTGAGTTGAACAAGCTCCCTAAAAATTTGTAATGGTTAATCCAAGGACTAATACTAATAAGGGAAATGATAATATTGACAAGGATCACAAGAACTTCGAAAAAGTAAAATGGGATCAAGGCCTAATCCGATAAAAATATCAAAGTTGTAAGGAACCATGCAACCAAAGGCTTCGGAAAGCGTCCAATGGGTGAAACCGTCAGAAAGAACCCAGCAAAGGTCTTGCAATACATGATTGCCAAAGGAAGAAGAGTCTTTGGCAAAGACAACCAATGCCAGACGAGAAAAGAACTACGTGAACCTGATTTCATGAGCCATTTAAGAAAAAAAGAAAGAAAAAAAGAAAAAAAAAGAGAAAAAAAAGAAAAATGAGCCATGAATACGTAGGAACCCCGACTAGGGTACGGTTCCACTCTAATTAGCAATAGTCCGTAGATTGACAAAAGATAAAGGGAGTTTGCTCACTCATTTATTCGCATATATTATGCATGTATAAAGATAGTTGTTTTAGATAGGATTCAATTCTGCCTGTGCCTTTTGCAACTCGCTTCGACACCCCCGCCCTTGGTCTTCTGAATAGAATATTCAAACCCAGCGGTGTAGGCCCTTCCAAGAATGTTTCTCTAGCAAGGCGTAAAGATCCATCTGGAACAACCACTTTTCTCCTCAACCATTCTAAGTAAGGCATAGGGGGATGAATCTCAAAGTGACCGCCGGTTGATTCTCTTAAAGGCAAGGCCCAACCTCCCTTGACAGCTTTCAGAGCAGCAGCCTTCATAGGACCAGTGACCGGAACAAGAATGCTAGAGGGAATTGTCTGGCTTATGCCAAATTGCCTTAATATCCTCCTTGGACGATAATATGTAGACCTTTCCACACCTGTGAGTATGACCTAATCATTGCACAGAGTACGGATGACCACATCCAGCATCCCAAGCCACTGGCAGAACCAGGTGATTTGTTCAGCCATAAGATCCTTCATATAGATGACCCAGTCTTGAACATTGTTGAAAAAGACTAAGTAACCACGGCGGACATTGTTTGAGGGATCAGCCTAGGAACGCTCAATTAACGTAAGGTGCTCACACAACCACATCTACTAGAATAGAGGAAGTTACTATAAAAAAAGGGGAAGGTGAAAAGAATGATAATCAGAGAAAAGGAAGTCAAGTATATGCACCTGGAATAAAAGAGGAGAACCAGTCAATGAGGCCCGACGATCATCGGCCAGCGCAACCAAACAGTTGAGAGTCTCGCCTAATATGATAGGGACTAGGCTTTTTCCAACGAAAAGTCTAGCCACCAGCGTACCAATCTGAAGAGGGCAAACACCAGAGGATACCACCAGTAAGAATTCACGTGTCATCATAAGGGCGGGGGCATGATTACATTCCTTTCTCCAATTGAAATTCTCCTCGAGGTGTTGTTGTGAACTGCCAAGGAAGTATCGGTCAATAATCTTGGTTAGCTCCAGATGATCGTTCAGATTCATCAAAAAGTTGATCTGACCTTCGACTAAGAAGAGGAATTCGCTGACTTCCTTCAAAACAACATCGTCGAGAGAAACCATAACAACACCTTTTATGAATTTGGCATTCAAAAAAGCGTTGAACTCATCAACAGTGGGACATAACTCCATCATGTCTTGGCCAAAGTGGAATACACGGCGACTCTTGTCCCAGAACTTGGCAACAACACGAATCAGACTGTCTTCTATCACCACACTACGAAGCCTGAACAATCTGGACAAGCCCAGCGCTCAAAAGTCTATACGACACTCAGGGGGAACACTTACCATCCACCGAAGCACTTTAGCATGATAATTCTCACTCATGGGTGCCCTAGACGTATTTGAGATATGTTATGATGAATTATGGGGATCCATAGGCACCACAGAGGCTATTTGTACTGTTTTGAGTCGGTGGGATTCGTGAAAACCCTAAAGCCCAAACCCAAAAACGGAAAAGGAAGTTTCAGGAGGCCGCGACTGCCACCGCCAGCGGTCATGTCGTGAAGACCGCCACTGCCGGCGGTCATCAGTGCAAGACTGCCGGGTCGATAAATCGGGCCCGTCTGGTCCGAAAACTTCGGGAAAATTTGTAGGGGGAAGAGAGAGAAAGACTAGTGCAGAGAAATTAAAAGAAAAGAGAGAAGAAAAGGGAGAAGGTATACCCGGTTGATAGGATCAAACTGTTTACTGAGATAAGGGGCATCTATTGACTGTAAGTTCGGAAAGGCTAAGCTAGAGGGGGGGGTGAATAGCTTTAGACCTAAAACTGAAAATATTTGCAGGAAATAAAATGCGGAATTGAAAGAAGGACACAAGAGATTTTTATACTGGTTCACACACAACTAATTTGTGGCTAATCCAGTCCTTCAAGGTTCACCTGAAGAGTTCACTATCTACCGTTAAGCTTCCGGGTGCTTAACAAACCGTTTACAGCCTAGGAATTCTAATCACAAGAATCCTACACACTTGCTTGAAGATACCTCACTTCAAGACTTCTCTCAAGGAAAGAAAATCACTCTTCCTATGAGTAGCTACAAGGGAACAAACCTCCCTTTCAGTGTATGAAC
>JAKUCV010004097.1:0-15014 GCA_028386065.3 Turnera subulata | reverse complement strand
TTGCATCTTTAGGAGAAAGAATTGTCCCATAAAGTTTATATGGGTACCTAAAGGTACCAAGACTAATTCACAAGGACCCAAGCATGTTTGGGTACCTAAAACTTGACATTGCAACAGGTCAATAGGGATGAGTGGGTGCTCGATAGTGGGTGCTCAAGACATATGACGGGTGATATGTCCAAGTTCTCAACCTTAAATCTGAGAGGTAAAGGTTCTGTCACCTTTGGCGACAAATCGAAAGGAGAGGTGTTGGGTATAGGTAATATCGGTAAGGATCCAACCATTGAGCATGTGTTGTTAGTCCAAAATCTAAAATTCAACTTTCTTAGCATAAGTCAATTGTGTGACCGTGGATGCAAAGTAATTTTTGAATCTAACAAATGCTTAGTAACTAACAATGATGATAATCAAACTTTGCTTGTTGGTAAAAGACAAGGAAACTTGTATTCTATTGATATGGTTGATGCCTCTAATCCGGAAAACAAGTATTTAAATGTTAGAACAGAGACTGCTGAGCTTTGGCATAGACGATTAGGGCATGCACATCATGAGCTTATATCAAATTTTCAAAAGAAGGAACTTGTAAAAGGACTACCCTTGCTTAAGTTTGAAAAAGAAAAGGTATGTCAAGCATGCCAATACGGACAGCAATTCAAAAGTTCATTCAAACCAAAGAAGTGCATCTCCACTACTAGACCACTTGAGCTTTTACTTCTCGATTTGTTTGGACCCATTAATGTGGTAAGTCTTGGAGGAAAGAGTTACACATTTGTCATTATTGATGACTATTCCTGTTTTACTTGGGTTATGTTTCTCTCACAAAAAGATCATGCACTTTATGCGTTTGCCTCTTTAGTAAGAAAACTTCAAAATGAAAAAGGTTATAAAATAAAAAAGATTAGGAGTGACCATGGTGGTGAATTTGATAACCTTTTCTTTAATCCTTTTTTTGAAGAAAATGGGATTGAACATACATTCTTGGCTCCTCGAACTCCTCAACAAAATGGGATAGTAGAGAGGAAGAACCGAATATTGCAAGAAATGGCAAGAACAATGCTAAATGAACAATCATTGCCAACTTACTTTCGGGCTGAAGTCGTGAACACTGCATGCTATGTTCTAAATAGGGTAACTATTAGGTCACAACTTGAGAAAACACCGTATGAGCTTTGGCATGATAGAATGCCAAGTATAAGCTACTTCAAAGTCTTTGGGTCAAAATACTTTATATTAAACACCAAAGACTCACTGGGGAAATTTGATGCTAAATCTGATGTTGGTGTGTTCCTAGGATACTCAACTAGAAGTAAAGCTTATAGAGTTTACAACAAAAGAATACTTATAGTTGAGGAATCAATACATGTGGTATTTGATGAAATTGAGTCAACTAACAATGATGATGCAGTTGAGGATGTATTTTGTCAGCAGCCTAGAGATATTATTGCTAACATTCCTGAGAGGTCTGCTGAGATTGAAGAAGAGTTGCATGGTGATACCGCAACTCGACATGAAACCAATTCACAAGCTGCAGCACATGCAATACCTGACAATTCGGCATTGAAGGTGCCAAAAGGACTGTCAACCAGTGACATTATTGGAGATCCAACTAAAGGTGTAACTACAAGATCATCCTTGCACAATCTTAATTCCCATCAAGCTTTTCTCTCACAAATTGAGCCCAAAAATGTCGATGATGCCATCAATGATGAAAATTGGGTGATGGCTATGCAAGAAGAGCTCAATCAATTTGAGAAAAGTGATGTTTGGAAATTAGTTCCTAGACCCGCCAATTACCCCTTAATTGGAACTAAATGGGTATTTAGGAACAAATTGGATGAGGCTGACAAGGAACAAAGCTAGGCTTGTGGCACAAGGCTACAACCAAGAAGAAGGAATTGACTTTGATGAGACTTTTGCACCGTTGCTCGCCTAGAGTCCATTTAGATGCTACTTGCATATGCATCCTATAAGTCCTTCAAACTCTACCAAATGGATGTGAAAAGTGCCTTTTTGAATAGTATAATCATGGAAGAGGTGTATGTGGAGCAACCTCCCAGATTTTAGGATTATGAGCATCCAAAACATGTATATAAGCTTAAAAAGGCTCTATATGGACTCAAACAAGCTCCAAGGCATGGTATGACAGGTTAAGTATATTTCTTCTCCCTTAAAATTTTATTAGAGGTAAAGTTGATTCCACACTCTTTGTGAAACACCAAAAGAATGACTTAATTATTGTGCAAATCTATGTTGATGATATATTATTTGGTGCTACTAATGATGCTCTATGTTAAGATTTTGAAAAACTAATGCATAGTGAATTCGAGAAGACCATGATGGGGGAACTAAAGTTCTCTCTTGGATTCCAAATCAAACAATATGATGATGGCATCTTCATTGGTCAAACTAAATATACAAAGGAGCTACTCAAACGGTTTGGCATGTCAGACGCCAAAGTGAGCCCAACTCCTATGCGCACAACAACAAAACTTGATAAAGATGAATCCGATAAAGATGTGGACATTAAGAAATATACTGGTATGATTGGAAATTTCCTCTATCTCACTATATCTAGACCTGACATTATGTTTAGTGTGTGCTTATGTGCTCGCTTTCAAGTATGTCCTAAAGAATCTCATTTGAGGGCTATTAAAAGAATCTTTAAATACCTTAATGGAACACCCTCTCTAGGTCTTTGGTATCCTAAGGTTGAATCATTTAATTTAACTGGATATTCTGATGCTGACTTTACTGGATGCATGCTTGATAAGAAGAGTACTAATGGAACATGTCAATTTTTGGGAAATTTACTTGTGTCTTGGTCTAGTAAGAAAGAAAAATTTTGTTGCTACTTCTACAACCGAGGCTGAGTATGTAGCTGCAGGGTCTTGTTGTGCACAATTACTTTGGATGAAACAAATCCTACTAGACTATGGTTTAAAGTTGGAAACTATACCTATTTTATGTGATAGTTCTAGTGCTATAAACTAATAAAGAATCCTATTTAACACTCTAGAACAAAACATATAGAAATAAGGCACCATTTTATTAGAGACCATGTGATTAAGAAAGATATAACACTTGATTTAATCACTGACCAAGAGGCAGCAAAAACACTTGCAAACATTGCAGCCTCTACAGATGAGTTCTTATCCCATATTCGAATTCCTCCACACCTTACTGATCCTATTGAGCAGACCAAATTCTGTGCCTTGAAAAGGAAATCAATGATTGATCACTTTGTGAAGGAACTCGAACTTGAGAAGCAGGCCAAGGTACTTGAGCTTGTTCAAAAACAACCCTCACTCATTGACCTTCCTCCTACTGACAATCCATCCATTACCCAGAATATTTTTGAGGTTCCTCCTAACCCTACTCCTGAAAATCAACTCGAGAACCCTAGGAACTCCTCTCAGAAAACCCTCTCAGATGATGACACTCCTATAGCCCAGAAATATCCAACCAAAAGAGCCAAAACCGCTGCTACTAAGAAGTCCACTCGACCAGAAAAGCTTATGGCATCTGCGATGCCAAAGCGGACGCTAAAGGACAGCACCCGGGTACAAAGGTTGAAGACACCTGCATCTAGAAAGGGGAAAGAAAAAGTGGTTTATGAGGTTGCTGAATCAGAGGAAGATGATGAGGATGACGATGAAGTGATTCCTAATGTAACCCCTGAGGGAGTAACCGGGGATACACCTATGGTGCCTGAGGGTGAAGAAGAAGGATCTGAGAGTGAAGAATACTACGAGCCCTCGGTCAAGCATGTCAGCAAGTCATGGAAAATCTCCAGGTCCAAAAAGAAGGTTAAGAAGATTGCTGATGATGATGAGGAAGAGAAGGATCCCACTGGAATTGTGGGCAGTGCTTTCAAATTTCTGAAATCTGTTTCTGTCCACTTTGAGGATTTGATTGGGTCTGTTGTTGTGGAAATAGTAAAGCGGGCTCAACTCACCACACTAGCCACTCTTCAGAAATCTGCTTATGAATCCTTGGTTCAGGAATTCCACACAAATATGTTACCTAAGCATGATGATATTGGTAACGTTATTGGTCTTCAAAGCACGATTTGTGGGATCTCTGTGTTTGTGAATGCCAAATTGATTAGGAAGCTGTTGAAATTGAAGATAGGGTCTGTTAAGTACTATAACACTACCTCTGGAAATCCTGTCAATGTGCCCAACATACCTAGTTTTTTTGAGCATACGAAGAAGTTATTTGGGCAGTCCATCAAGAAGGGTTCCTATCAGGATCTCTGTCCCGAGCATAGGTTGGTTCTTTATTTTATCACAAGAGTCTTAATTCCCTGTGGAGGACACCAGACCTTGCTCAAAACTTATGACATGTGGCTTCTGGGTTGTGTGCTGACAAACAGTCCTATTGACTATGGGTACATCATCTTTCACCATCTTCGTCTCTCTGCTGCTCGACCTTATGGAAGCCTCATCACCCTGATTGCTCGTCACTTTGGTGTGATTCCCACCAAAGCACATCATCCGATACTTGGTGATTCCATCTGCACTGCTACTCTTAGCAAAATGCGGCTCAAAAGGAACAAACATGGGGTGTTTTATGTGGTCCAGCCGAGCACTTCTAAGGATGCCCATATTGAGGCTTTGACTGAGGAGATAAAGGATGTGGAGGAAGAGCTGTATGAGCTTAAAGGTATGATGAAGAAAATTATGGAAATGGGAAAAGCTCAACTGGATCTGTTGGTTGCCGAGAATGCGGTTGAGACAACCGATGAAGGAGATGACGGTAGCAATGATGTTGAGTCTTCTGATTCCTCGTCCAACCAAAAATCTGCCAGTGTTTGACCTCTCAGGGCTATCCAAATCTGATGCTCAATTAGGATCATGCATGTTTTATTTATGCTTGTTTATCTATTTGCTGTACTTTGCTAGTTATTGTGGCATCTTTGGTGCCAATATATCTTTTTGTTGTTGTCTATTTGGTTCTTGACTGGTTTTGTCTACTGTCTGTTGCTGTTGTTTCTGTTGTGGCATTCTCGGTGCCAATCTGTCCACCCTAGTTGTGCTTTTTGTGATGCTAAAAAGGGGTAGAGATTAGGCTGAGGGAGAGATTTAGTTTCAGAAGCATGTGGATCTGTGTTTTTTTTCGACATGCTCATTCTCTTTTAATATAATGTGGCTTTCTAAATTTTATGTCTTCAATTTATTTTTCTGCTCCTTATGCTATAACCGCTTGAAAGATGGACAAATTGGAAAAATATTTGATCTAGGGGGAGCATATGTTGATGGGGAGCTTAGAATACACAAAATTCACATTTGTTTAAGGTTTGTCATTATCAAAAATGGAGAGAATGTGAATCGGTTGATGATTAGGAAGTTGCTTAGGCCTAATTAAGTATGATTATTAACATACGGCATGGATTAAATTGTGACATTGATTATAATACTATTATATGACTTTAAATACAATTTAATATATCAATTATTATTATATAATTAAATACACTAACTAGGTTTCGATTATGACAAACCTATGTATAGCATCTTGTGCTTCTAACCATGATTTGCAGCTCACACAAGTACCCCATCCGTGATAAACTCCTTGGAAGAAGAAGTGACTGGGATTGGAGAGTGTGTTAGTGCACATGAGATGTCGCTTTCACCAAAAGACATCCATGAGACATGATTTGTTTAATCCCTATGGTGATTGGTCAAAGGAACCTAGTACACTACCATTTGTGGAATTTGAATCAATGAAAAGGCTACCTTAAACAAATCAAATGTCAGCTGAATTCAAACTTCCTAAGACCAATCTAGGACTATGCTAAACAATGATATCAATGACAAAAAGCTGCTGACAGCTGGATCTCGTGCCAAAGTGAGAGGGACAACAAACAAAGTGAACGTTGACGCTCTGGCGACTCGGAAGACAAACAAGCTGGATGATTTGATTTTGAGTTAAAGTATGATAAGAATTTAACTTAGTGAAATTAATGTATTTTGATAATCTAAACTGTTATGCATTTAAATCTTAGGAATAATGAGATGATTTAATCTTAGCAAAAAATATATAAGGTTTATGTATATTAAAATGCATTTCATTTTATTGCATGGGCTCTTTTAGTTGTTTTTAACCCAATTATATTGAGATGATTTATTTTTGGGTTAGGAATGGATTTAAGGGTCCAAATTAATGAATTCTCTAGAGTTGATCTAGCCCATTAACACATTTCTTGCAGGCTAATTTTAGCTCTGATCTTCGTGGAAAATTAGAGTTAAATCATCATTTAAGTAGATTTTGTATTTTTGGTATGATTTTGCTTAAAATGGGTATCAATGTGTAATCAATCAGTAACGGAATGATTTAGGGGAGTGATGATCAAGTAATTGAGTGATTCTGGGTTTATTAGGGGTTGATTATGCGATAGGATCAAATCAGAGCTGAATTAAGGGGATTGGGGGTCGAAAAAAGAAAGAACGAGAGACACGCGGGGCAACCGGCGGTCATCTCGAGACGACCGCCAGGGCCTGGAGGACATCCCCACATGACCGCCGGCACTGGTGGTCATCCAGAAGATGAACACCGGCAACGGCGGTCATGGGTGCCCAGGATCCGCGATTTTTTCGAATTTGTTTCTAATTCGATCCTACGCAATTTTGGACAAGATTTTCGGGCATAATCTTCACCATTAAGCAGGTTCATGCCCCTAGGCTTCCCAGAACACTATAAATAGGACCCCTCACACACATTTCAAGGGAGCAAGGTCTCATTACACACACACACCCCCATAAGCTTTGTTTGCTCGGAGAAACTCTACTTCTCCAAGCCTAAAAACATTCCTATAGGCAGAAACTCTTGAGAAATTTCGTGGGAAAGCATCAAGGAATGAGCCAACAAGAGGAAATCAAGAGGAGATCAAGAGGAGGAAGCAATCAAAAGCAATCAAGGAGCCAAGAAGGTGGGCAATCCGAATAGAAGGACCTGATGCGAGCAGCCTCAAAAAATAAGTTAATATCTCAGATTCTAGAAGTTAGATTGCTGTGATTTTGGACTCTTTGGAAAGCTAAGAGGAAGAGCTACAACCTTTTTGTTGAGACCAGAAGCTGAATCGACCGTTTGCATCGTCCAAAATCCAGTAGAAGACGACCATAGATTCTGTCCAACAATCGAGATAAGTGTTCTACCCCTTTTAATTGCGCACGCTATTGATTAATAATTGTCGGTGATTTGATGATGCTTTTTTTGATTATGTGATTGCTATGATGCCATGGTAAGAACTACATGGGCTTTGAACCCGGTCGCTGGGGTACGCATGTGGTCTCTAGTGGTGGACACTCAAGCCCAAATATTTTTATTTTCCTTTTTTATTCCGAACTTTCTTCTCCTTCCCCTTCAATTCAATTTTGTTATTTTTATGTGATGTGTTTCCATACTTGCACACCTTCACAAGGAAAACTTGTACTCTTCAATTGCACAAGGTTTCGACCGAACACGGATGGGTTCCTAACACCTTCTCCTACGTGACGAACCCCAGATCCCATGTCTTATGGTTCGCCCTGACCATGTTTCCTAAACGAGTCATTTGAAAGTTTTTCCCAAGTTTTTTTCCTTAATAAAATTTGGATGGCGACTCCAATAATATGGGATTGACCCGAGGAAGAAGGTGAAAGAGTAGGTGAATAGGCCCAAGTGATTTTGGGTCGGGTATTCACAGCAAGTGCAATTAATATTCTTATTGTAGCTACTGGCGAATAGGTATCAAAATAATCTACTCCTTCTTTCTGAGTAAATCCTTTCGCCACCAACGTAGCTTTGAACTTATCAATTGTGCCATCAACTTTCATTTTTCTTTTGAAAATCTATTTGCATCCAATCGGCTTAGAACCTAGTGGTAGGTCTACTAATTTCCAAATTTTGTTACCCATAATAGATTCCAATTCATCTTGGATTGTTTCTTTCCAGAAGGCAGAATCTTGTGACTTCATAGCTTCACTATAAGTCTGGGGATCTCCTTCTACATTATAACAAAAAGGTACATGATTTTTTGTATCTTCTCTTGTTCCTTCAACTAGGTCATAGAAGTCCGATGAATATGTTGTCTTTTTAACTCTTCTGCTCATTCTTGGCACAAGTATATCACTTAAGTCTTTATTTGTATTTGAGTTTGGAATATCCGATGGAGATACTATAGATTTTTTTTTGGAATTGAATCTTGGCTTATCAAATAAGGCATCTCTTGATTCAATAACAGTGTTAATTGTTATTGCATCATTAGGTTCTATAACCATGAACCTATAAGCATTACAATGATGTGCATATCCTATGAAAATGCTTTAAATTCCTTTCTCGCCTAATTTTCTTTTCCTAGGCTTAGGAACTCTTACAATTGCTTTACATCCCCAAACTGTTAGATGACTAAGATCTGATTTTCTTTTGTTCCAAAACTCAAATGGGTGATCTTGCTCCTTTTATTAGGAGCTCGATTCAATATGTAAGTAGCACTTAATATTGCCTCACCCCAAAATCCTAATCCCAAACCGGAATAATATTGTTATATTATTATTTGATGCATAATATTTTATTATACTTGAATAATAGCTATTAATATTTAAATATATTATTTGTTGTTTATATTTTAAAGTAGAGTAGCAAGTGAATTATTATTTTTTGTAACTATGTAATAGATTTGAAAAATTCAACAATACTAATAAAATTTTAATCTTATGTACCCAAAAATAAAATTGTACTTTTACAAAGCACTTACAGAAAAATAGGAATACGCATGTCTATTTTACTAGGGTCCCTCAAAACTCATCTCCAGCTTCGCATTACTTGTGCATTACCTTCATTAACTTTACGTGAAAAGATAAAATCAACAAGTACAACAGACTAGAACTGCCTCCGAAATTTTTTAACTTTTTAATGGACAGGAATTTGCAAGGTCATAGTGAGAGAGAGTGAGACTATAAGGTATCTAACCATGAACACCGAGATGTTAGAATAGGGAGACATGTGGAGAGATAAGGAAAACTATACCAACAGAATTGCAGTATTTCGCTGAGGGCCAGTCATTGATTCTATGATTCTTATTAATTATAGCTATCACTGAAACGGTGCTATAAATTCCCTTGTTGCAATGGGAACTTTGCGTCAATCCTCTCGGCATATCATATCTATTATAGCACCCCTCATTCTAATATATATATAGGATATGGATACATCATCCAAGAGGATCATTACCTTGGCTCTCTGCGTGATGGTGATGTGTGCATTTCTAGGGGAAGAAGCAGAAGCCAAGTTCATCAAATACCCAGATTTGCCAGCAGAGCCAGGATGCAGACCAAATTATCCCAAAGGATGTATCAAAGTTCCTGCAAACCCTTACCGTAGGGGTTGCTCACCCGAAACTAGGTGCCGAGAGGGTTGACAGCCAGATTTCTTAACATTAGACATTTGTGGCAAAGCTCATTGGCTTTGTGACAAATGGTTTAATGCATCTTTTATCTAATACATTATTCTTTTATTATGAATTCGTGTTAAATGATGTAATCTTGTTTGTAATACGGCATTCAAGGAAACATAATTAATACGAAGTATTCCTATTTATTTATTTATTTATTCAATGTCTTAATTGTTTATAGGGGGCACTATAATTCAGCTTGAGAATTACATGCCCTAGCCCAAGCCCAATACAATTAGGTTAGGTAAGCTGAATAATATTAAGACTAACAATCCAATACCTAGGGTGATCAAGCCCAAATACAATAGACGTCCCCACCAATCAAACCAAGCTCGTACACAATCGCACCCTAACTAGGACACCTGTATACACAAGTCCCGAATCGTGACATTCTCCACCATCTATGTTGCCACCGTCCTCGTTGTCATCTGCTGATAGGCAACAATCCTTCGCCCAAACTTCTGCAACTTGTGCCCGTGCTCCCATCTTGCAAATTGACTACCCTGCCATCTCACAAGATACTCATACACTGTGCATCAAAACCATGCCCCTGAACAAGTCTATCCGCCAAAATCTGCACAATAGAAATCCTCCTTAGCTTTGTAGTCCTGATCCCTAAACTCGTCCCTGACGTAACCAGCATCGCCGTGAGAGCATGCTTCTTCAAAGCACCTTCATGCACTGCGTACACTATAAACTCTTGCTTATCCCCGTGAAGCACAATCTTGCCTTTCGTAGCAAAGATGTCAGCCGGTTTCTTCAAAAGAAACTCCATTCTAAGAACCACTGAATAGTTATCCACAGGTACAACAGTGAAGTTAACCTTGTCGTACCACTCGCCCATGTCCATCAAGACATCATGCGCAACTCCAATAATGGGTTGTCTTCTCAAATTTGTCGGCTTCATGACATTGTCCACCATCCTGTACTGAACTCCCAATCTCTTGGCCGCATCAACCTCCATGAAATTGTGAGTCGCCCCAATATCTACTAAGTATAGAATTATGAGCAGCTAATAGGGTTTGTATAACTGAAAGGCACACATTAACTGTAGTTGCCTGATCTTTATTTATACAGAACAGTTTACATCATAGTAAAGTACATAATATTCACGATTCTTATCACAACACATAAGTGTATACAACTCTAACTGAAACACTTAGGGCTTAGGTTTATCACTTGCTAACACTTCCCCGCAATCAAAACCGGGTGCGCAGCAGAGGTTTAGTTTGGAACTATGGACCAAGAAGCGCTTAGTTGCTGACGGCTTTGTAAGGATATCGGCAAGTTGGTCCTCCCCACTGACGAACTCGACCTGCAGTTGTCCCTTGCTAACTTGTTCTCGAAGAAAGTGATAGTCGAGGGCCACATGCTTTGTTTGTGTATGTTGGATGGGATTTTGGCTGAGATATGTGGCTTCAAGATTGTCTGACCAAAGAATAGGAGTGGAGTGTTGAATGCCTAACTCAGTTAGCAAGGAACGAACCCATAGAGTTTCTGCACTACCATCAACAATAGCTTTATACTCAGCTTCAGTGGAGGACCGGGCCACTGTTCTTTGTTTTTGTGAAGCCCAAGACACCAGATTCTTTCCAATATACCAAGTAACCCGCAGTTGATCGTCTGTCGTCAATGTTTCCACCCCAATCTGCATCGGTGTGTATTTGCAGGTCGGTTGATGATGATGAATACAGCTGCAGGCCACAATATATGGTGTATTTAAGATACCGTAGAATTCGTTTCACAGTTGTATAATGTTCTTCTGTAGGATTCTGCATATACTGGCTCACTTTTCCTACAGCAAAGACAATATCCGGACGAGTCAAAGCTAGATATTGCAAGGAGCCAACTGGTTGGCGATAGTTGGTTGGATCACTGTGTGGGGCTCCGCCATCTTTGTGCAGCTTACTGGAAGTTGAAGCAGGTGTTGAGATTGGCTTACAGTCACTCATGCTTGCTTTTGCCAACAAGTCCTTTATGTACTTGGTCTGGGTAAGTAAGAGACCGTGATCGTTCTTGTGTGCTTCGACTCCAAGTAAGAAGTGTAGGGAGCCCAGATTGCGGATTGAGAATTCCTGCCCAAGACACTTGATAACACTGTGAACAAAAACCTTGTTATTGCCAGTTAATAAAATATCATCGACATAAATAAGAGCATAAGCTATGATATTGCCATGTCGATAGATCATTAGTGACCGGCCTGCCCGAGAAATGAAGAAGCCCATGGAGTGAAGGTGGTCACTCAAGTGCCGATACCAAGCGCGTGGAGCCTGTTTAAGACCGTACAATGATCGGTGAAGCCGACATACATGATGTGGATGATCCATAGAAACATACCCCTGAGGTTGGGTTATATACACTGCCTCATCAAGATTACCATGCAGAAAAGCATTTCGGACATCCAACTGATGAATGAACCAGTTATGTGAAACTACATGACCAAGTACAACCCGAATTGTAGTGGGTTTGATGACAGGGGTAAAAACTTCTTTGTAATCAATCCCAGCTCTTTGATGAAAACCCTTTGCTACGAGACGAGCTTTGTAACGCTCGACTTCACCTTTGGTCTTACGCTTGATCCTGTACACCCATTTATTTCCCACTAAATCCATGTTATCTCGATAGGGAACTAGTGTCCATGTCTTGTTCCGAATCAGGGCATTTACTTCCTCAAGCATCGCATCCTGCCACACTTTTTGCTTCGATGCTTGAGTGTACGTTGTTGGTTCTGGAATTGAGTTGTGTTTGGTCTGGGTTAGAAAATTGGAAGGTGAGAACCTATCGGTCTTCTTTGGATGAGGTCGAAGGGTCATTTTACGTGGTGGTGATGGAGGGTTCAGGACAAGAGTTTTGGAATCAGCTGGAGATCCAAGACCTGTGGGAAAGGGAGATATATCTCGTCTGGTGACTATCCTAGAAGCAGTACTAGGTGTGTTTGTTGGAGATGGACTCAATTGTGGTGTAGCTGTGGAGGAAGAAGGGGTATCAGTATCAAACATGTCTTGAGAAGCAATATTCTGGACAGGTGAATTGGGACTAGAGGCCGAAATTGGGCTAGATGAGGAATTTCGGATAGAGGTAGTGGTTGTTGCGAAAGAGTCAGGATTGGATGAGTGCTTTTCTTGGAAGAAAACTGTGAGTGGCACCGATACCCATTCATCAGCAGGTGGTGGACACGATCTAGACACTTGGTTGAGTGTTTGAAAGGGAAATATATGCTCAAAAAATTGTACATGACGTGTGATGTAAATTCTCTTTGTGACATGATCAAGACAACGGTAACCACGATGCATTGGACTGTTTCCTAGAAAAAAGCATTGAGTAGATCGAAAACTAAATTTGTTTTTATTGTAAGGACAGAGGGTAGCAAAGGCACCCAAAAACACGTAAAAAACTATAGTCAGGTTTATGCTTGTGAAGAATTTCATATGGTGCCCTGTTTTTAAGAATTTGTGCAGGCATGCGGTTAATTAGAAAAACAGTCGTATAAATACAAAATTCCAATATTGGAAAGGAACTTGTGCGGTAGCCATTATGGTGAGTCCTGTTTCCACTATGTGCCTCTGGCGACGCTCGATGGAGCCATTTTGTTCATGTGTATGCGGACACATAGCCCTGTTTGATTCCAAGTTGAGTAAAGAATTTGCTAAGTGCCCTAAACTCCCCACCCCAGTCCGTTTGGACCGACTTAATTTGTGTTTGAAACTACCGTTCTACCTGACGTTGAAAGGATGTAAAACAATCATAAACACCAGACTTTCGCTTTAAAGGATAAAACCAAATGAATTTGTTATAGTCATCCAAGAAAACAACATAGTACTTAAAACCATCAATACTAATGTGGGGAGAAGGGCCCCAAACATCACTGAAAATTAAATCGAGTGGCTGTTCAGAACGGTGAAAACTAGAAGACAAATGCAACCTAAAAGACTTGCCTAAAGGACACTGAAGNCATATCCACGATTGCCATTGCCACCAGAAAACTGCCGCTGAGTATTATTGTTATAGTTATGGCGCCCTCGGCCACGCCGTCCACGGCCTCCCTGTGAAGGCGGATAATACTGTTGGTGGCGCTGAACAACATTTGCCGATGGTGTCCGCAATAGTGGAGTAGAAGATTCTTTCTGTAGATCACCTGAAGAATTAGAGTCAAGGATCATTGTGAAGAAATTCATAGTTCATCAAAACGCCCTACAGTTCAGAGAAAGTAAAAGGCTGAGGGCGAGCAGTAACAGTGGTTGCAGACATCTTGAGATCAGGCTGTAACCCACGGACAATGTTGATCTGGAAATCAATTTCAGCCATGGGTTGTCCACAGGCTGCAAGTTCATTAGACTGGCATTTAGCCTATTCATATACTGTGTAACAGATTCATTTGGGTTCTGGGTAATTTGTTGCAATGCATTGTGAATTGCCATGCACCTCGTATGATTAGGCGAGGCCTGTTAGGAATATGCCCAAAAGCCAATCATGGATGTTTACTTATAGTCATGTACATACACTTTAAGGTTATTCCAATAAGTATCGTTTATGAGATAAACGCTTGCACATACTTATAACAATAGAATATTTCATTTTCTTAAATGTCCCTAGTCGATTATTATTATGGATGGGTTATAATAATAAATTAAGACTAGCTTATGTTGAGAATTTATATGTGATATGAATTCTACATACGGGTACAAGTTGGAGAACTTGTGGACTGGACCGACCCACATAAGAACCCTACATGGAACGTTATATGTATGTCATTTGTGGTTCTTATAGATGTGATTGTCCTCCGACCTGAGATCGTCAAGGTATCCAACATATGAATCATGTACTTTGATATTATTCCTAGTCACCCGTAACTGGGTGGACATAAGGGTAATCATTGGGTATATGCCGAGTATGTAGTGGGTTTTGATTGATCAAGAGGGGATTTGTCCAACCCATATGACGGGTATATTATCGGATGGTTTCTTGATAGAGTTGAACTGTAAATGCACGCCCGTGCTCGGATTATGATATGTTGATATCATTGGTATCCGTTTTACACAGTTAACTCGAGGATCAAGAAACCGAGATTAAACATATACGAGATTGACATATTCCATGTCTCAGTTTAATCTTGATAAAGGGACGAAGGGACGATGACATATTTTGAGGCATAGAGAATCAGTACTGATCTTGTCGTTCGGGTAGCAATGATGTGTTGCTAGACGCCGCTCTTTGCTTATAATTGTAAAATGGGATTTTACAATTATTGCCGGACCTTACAAGTGCCTACAGGGTCACACACATAGAACCGTTGATTCGAGCAGATGGTCGAACCGTGGTTGGACCATGGTTGGACCAGGTGTGGTTGGACCGCGGTTAAACCGTGGTTGGACCATGGACGTTTTTTTGGGGTGGTTTGGCTCACTAAATATCAGATTTATTGAACCATTATTGAGGCCATGTGATGTGTATTCCATTGTGCTTAATGGTGGACATGATGATGAGAATCTTAATCTTGTGGCCAAAGGTGTTGGCCACCTTGTCTTCCACCTTTTGTGAGTTGGATTAGATCAAAAGCATAATCTGATTATGCAAGGTGTAT